>JAJIBD010009321.1:0-94344 GCA_021461705.1 Cryptotis parvus
ATAAAAAGAAGCAAATTCATCGAATAGTCATTAAACATGGGGAATGAAGGGAGAGAGAGATTCTATACTACTATATTCTGACTGAGGGAGAAATTACCATGTTTGTCTAGAGGCAACTGATGTATGAGATTGCTCTCATGTTGGGCGGGACCAGCATCAGAGTCCCTCAGCATAAAGCAAATTAAGAAGATTCAACTCTGAAAGAAATACTAGCAAGAAAAGAGAACAACTGTGGTTTGGAAACTAAGTGGGCAGGGAAAGTAGAACATGAGAACTATGATTAATGGAAAGAAACTCAAGGACACACACTGTATTTGATCTGGCATGATTAGATGCCTTAATTTTCACCAAAGCACTGCTACAAACACCAAAACATCTACTTTCAAGCCGACAAGAGGAAAGAAGATTGTAGCTGAGGAGTCATGTTGTGTGAGACAAACACTCCTCCTTTCATGGTCGTAACTGTCAGCCTGTCCTCACCCCAGACTCCACGCTGGAGGAAAATGAGGGGCAAAAGTCAATCTGAGCTTCTGTGCCCTTTCGAACCCTGAAGACAGCAGGATAACGAGAATTAGAAAGATCCTGGAGGAGGCAGGGAACAGCCACACCGACAGAAGAGAAGCCGAGTCTCAAACGACGGGCTCCACTTTACTAAGAGCTAGTTCCCACCAAGAAAAGAAAACATTCCTTTCCCTAGGCGTGTGAAAGCAAAAGTCTTTAGCTAAGAAAAAGTGGAAAGAGTTACCGGAATCTTAGTGGTGGCAGTGGGGAGCAGGCTGGTCGCAGGCTCCTGGAAGATGGAAAAGATAGGAATTATCCTTGTGGGCGAGCAGCAGAGAGAGAAACTGGAAAGTTTCACAAAGCAGGAAAAGGCTCTGTAAAATATTATATGCAGCACTGGCTGCCACGCACAGTTGTGCAGGCTGTTCATCTGCACCAGAGGCAAGTGTGGAGCCGCCTCGGTCTGGAGAGCAGAGCATGCATTTTGCTGGTCCTCTGGAGGAAGGCAGCACTGGGAAGCACGCCATCTGCTAACTGGCACATACACAGTGTGGGCAGGCGGCAGCCTGATGGATTAGCCATCCAGAGTGGAATAGGGGCCACCCGAGGGAAATGGAAAGACTGATGGCTCCTGGGAGACAGTCTCATCTCTGCCAATTCAAGTGCATTACCTTTAATTTGATGGGCTTAACATTTACTGAGAAGACTACGTGTCAGATGGTCTAGACCAGAGTTTCTCAATTGGTGATAATCATAGTCCTCTGTCTCCCCCCCAGCCTAATACGGTCCCCCAAAATGCACAAGTGAAAACAATTCACATAAATCGGGGACCACGTGGTAGAACAGGGGAGCATATGAAGGAACCGAGGTAGGAGAGGCCAGGGTCTCGAAAGGGCCCAGAAACTAAGATGACGGAGTCATAGTGCTTCCTTGCAGGCCAGCAGGCTGCAGAGACAGCATCACTCACAACTGCAGTTCAGCACCAGAACTGCACAGACAGTGCTCACAGCACTGAAGGGGCAGAGAGAAAGGCAAACGCTCAGCAAACCGGGCACCAGGCTTCTCTTTTTTCTTTTGCCTTTTGGTTTCTGGCCACAACAGTGATGCATAGCAGTAACTCCTGGTTCAGTGTTCAGCGATCACTCCTGGTGGGCTCAGGGGGCTAGGGAAGCTGGGGATCCAGCCCAGGTCAGCCGCAAACAAGTTTGCTATACTATCCCTGGCCCAGGAAGGGTTTTCTAAAAGAAAAATGAGGAGATCTGAACCAAATCGCTTTCCCTTCTCTATTCACTTCCAGTTAGCCACTACTGCAGTTGCTGCTGCAATGTTGGGGTTGCATGCTAGGCTGCAGCATGCTACAGGCTGCATTTTTTTGGGTCACACCCGCAATGCTCAGGGGCTACTCCTGGCTCTTCGCTCAGGAATTACTCCTGGTGGTGCTCGGGGAACATATGGGATGGGGGGATTGACTCCAGGTCAGCTGCGTGCAAGGCAAATGCCCTACCCACTGTGCTATCGCTCCGGTCCCACTACAGGCTGCATTTGTGGTGCTGGAATAACACTGCACAATGTGGCTAGATGCACATGCACACGCGCGCACACACACACACACACACATACTCACACACACACGGCTCTGCCACCGAGCCATATCCTTGGGCCCAGTTGGAGCTTGCAGGATGAACAGGAGAAGGTCAGGGAGAATCAGAGCAAGAGGCATTCCAGGGAACCCCCGTCATCTCTGGGTCACCTATTTGGGTGGAGGGTAGAGAATGGGGCGAAGACTGAAGTGAGAGATACCTCTTCAGTGCCACAGTGAGGATGACGGACTTTCTACAGGTCAAGAAGATTCTCGTGGCAGTGCTATTTCAATACGCTTCCACTTAAACCACAGGGCTGGGGTAGCAGGTGGAGATATGGATGAAGGATCGCCATAGTCAATGTTATTAGGGCCAGGGCAACTCACCATACTGCTCTGACTATGGGCATTTTCAAAATTTCTGAAATTAATTAAAATTATATATTATTTTTAATGACTAAGACTTTTTCTTTTTGACTGAAAATACACAGACTCATGGGCTTTATCCTGGAGGTGACTGGATACCCCTGAAGATTTTGAGCAGGTTAGTGATGAGATTTGCTTTAGAGCAAAATCAAACCAAAGAAATAAGAGAGCTTAGGGCTGCAGACGGCCATGGCAGCCCCAACGAAGGCTTGGCCGCTGCGTGGACATGGAGAGACTGGGGAAGACAGTAAGAACCAGTGATTTGTGAAATGTGCAGGTGGCAGAGGAACGCCGAGGGAATTGCCAAGTGGAACCTGCCACACTTTCTGTGGCAATCCAGAGTTCTTAAGAAAATGTGGGATCCAGTTTCCAAACACCAAGTCTGGGACAGTGGGCAGAGGAGTCAAGTGGGATGGGGTGCGCCTAAGCTCCCAGGTTCTGATTAGGATGACCAGGGGATGGCCCTGCGGTAGCCTTTTTAGGGGAGGCGAGACCACCATCCTGTCCTGAACCCTGCTGTGTCTCGGGGTGCATGTGGAAAACTCAGAGTTGGGAGTAGGAACGCCAGTGCAGAACTGTGAAGAGGAGAAAGGGGAACAGATCAAGTTCTGGGTTAAGAAAGACGAGGCCCTACCCCAGCATAAGCACCAGAACATCTCAAGGTGAGCTGGATGACGACAGGGCTACCAAACAGGCGTAAAGGTAAGAAGACCAGGAAAGTCGAGGAGCAACTTTAATCTTAACATCTCCAAGATGCACCATCTCAGTTTACTATTATTGTTGTTGTTTTTGTATTTTTTGGTTTTGGGGCCACACCTGGTGGTGCTTAGGGGACCACAAGGGGTGACAGGATCGAACCCTGATCAGCCCTATACAAGGCAAGCTCCCTACTGCTGTACAACTGCTTCGGTCCCAACTCCTTCTATTATTTATTAAATTAAAAAAAATTCTTAGGCATATGGGGCAGTGCCCTGGCCTTCCCCTGGCTCTGAGCTCAGGGACCATTCCTGAAGGTGCTCAGGGGACCATGTGTGGTGCTGGATGGAATGGGGGTTGGCTATATAGAAGGCAAAGTGTCCTATCCACTATAATAATCATTCAGCTCTGATTCCCCACTGTCTTTTCCTGGCTGCTCTGCATTTATCTGACTTTAAGCTCCAGGTAAACAAAGTTTATGTCTTATCTGTTTGGGGGCAGGTCTCTTCTTCCCATGAGATCTACTGAGTGTGTCCTTAAAGGAGAGATTTTCTGGAAACAGAATATGGACAATTAGACATTAAATTTCTTCCAAGATGCCGACAATGTTCTTTCCAAAAGGGAACTAAAAGGCCGCTGAAGGGTAGGAGGAAGATGGTAGAGTGACTCTGAACGTTACCTTGTGTGTGCAGTCTATGTTGCGTGCACATACCCACACACACGCGTGCATGCTGGGGTCAATGGAGAGCCTTTGAAACGCTTCTATGTTACACGTTACAGTGCAGATCGGGAAATAACCGACCGGCAAAGCTTTTGTTTTAAACAAAGCATTTTTTAAAAAAATTTTTAAAAAGCTTCTTGCATGGGAGACCCTCTTAGAACAGTGACTACCTTTCCCAATACGCACAGCAGGAGGGGGAGCCCTGGACATCTGCGTCTCGAGGACAGCAGAACCGCGCCGCGTCCACAAAGGGTCAGCCGGGCAGCAGCTGACCGTTTCTTGGCGGCTGTCAGGGAGCCTAAAGGCTCCAGATCCAGGTTATTTTTACCCGCATCTTTGCTGACAGTCGAGCCTGGCACGTTCCGGCCTCGTCGTGGCGCGGTCTAGGGAACCAAGGCCCCGTGGCACGCCGACACCGCCGCACTCCGGCAGAGGTGAGCCGGGCCAGGCGAGGGCGAGGCGAGGGGCCGGGCGGGGTCCCGCCGCATCCGAGGGCTGAGGCGCCCCGACGGGGTCCCCGCGGCGTGGGTCCCCGCCAGCATCCCGAGGGCTGAGGCGCCCCGACGGGGTCCCGCGGCGTGGGTCCCCGCCAGCATCCCGGGCAGCGGACAGCTCCTCCCGCGCGGCCCCGCCCCGGCCCGCCCGCGCAGCCGGGCGCCGCCGGACTCCCGCACCCAGTCCCCGCGGCGACCAAACGGCGGGCTGCACCCGCAGACCTGAGGCCATCCCTCGTGGGGCCCCGCCCCTCAGGGGCCGTGGGGTTCACAGACCTGCTCTGCAGCTGCCGCCGCCGCCGCCATCTTCGCGCGCCCACTGCCACCCGACCCTGCTGCGCCGCACCCCGCGTAACGGCGCCTGCGCTCTGGGCGCCTCCAGCTGAAGCGTCCAGCATGACCCGCCCATAATGGGTGGTCCCAGTTTATCATCGCCTGTCATTGGCCCTCAAAGCTAGGATTCGCTCCGCCCCTCGCTAGCTCTCGCCTTGCCTGCCACTGGCGCTCCCAACCAGGTCCCCGCCCCTATTGGCACTCCCAGGCGCGGGCCCCGCCCCACCGCGCCCAGTCCCGCCCCGCCCTCTCCGTCCCCCCCTGTTCCGCCCCGCTCTGCCCCGCCCTGCCCCGCCCCGCCCGGATCGGAGGCTCGGATCCAGCCGGTGGTCCCAGGACCCCAGCACTTTGTCTTCGGGTGCGTTTTTCCGCGTCTCGAGGTCCCCCGAAGGCTCTCAAAAGAGCACCCTCAAGATACAGAGCTGCCTCTCCTTTCCGGGGAGCTGTTAGGGTCCGCAGCCCGATAGTGGGGGAAGGGGTGTTCCCAGGGTCGTAGTGGATGGGAGCTGGGGTGGACCGGGCGTGACCAAATGGCCACTTAGGCCATCAGCATTTTGGAACCCGGGCGTCCTCTAAGAGAACTTTGATCACTTACGTTGGAGGATTTTTTCAGGGGAACTCGGGCGGACTTTGCATTTAGGGATAGTGGAGTGTCCCTGTCTCTCCTGTAACGATATTTACTGCAGGTCATGAAGCCACCCCAATGCACTCAGTAGGGTGAGGAGGGGAGTGGAGGAGGGATAAGGGAGGATGGCTCAGGAGAGGCCAAGGCTGAGCATGAGGGACTGCAGGGTCTTGTGCTGGGGACCTCGGAACTGCCCCCAGCGATGTTGTTGGGGCGGGAGACATCTCTAACCTGGTCATGCAAATGCACCTTGACTCCTGTTCTGTCTGCTGGCTGAGTTTGCTCGTTGGTGATCGGTATGTTCTCTTCCTTTTGTCTTTTGGCCACACCTGACTGTGCTCAGAATTTACTCCTGGCTCTGTGACCAGGGATCACTCCTGGGGTACTCGAGTAGCTGTCTATGGTGCCAGCCATCGTACCTGAATTGGCCCAGTACAGAGTAAGAGTCCTATCTGCTGTACTCTCTCCTGCTAAGAATGTCCTCATTTCTGCCTACTTTGTATCAGAGGGTGGCTGTGAAGTTTTAATTAGATCATCAGTCACATACTCCATCTGATGGTGCTTCTTCCTCTTCCTTGATATTGGCTAATGTCCTAACAAGGTGTTTCTCAGACTCTGCTTAAGTCATTCCTAAATGTCATCCCTAGGGATGCTTAAGTCATCCCTAATCCCATGGGATTTCTCCCCAGACTTGCGCCTGCTAGGATTCTAGAGCTGACCTATTAAGTGTTGGGGGGGGAGCAGGACCATGATAAAGGACTGATTGCTTGTATCTGTTTAGATAACCGTTTTGTATTGATCCTCACCCCTGCCTCCTGTTGGGGTACGGTACACCTTACTTTGTTTCATTTGCTCATTTTCCCACAGGCAGTTTTCGTTGCTTTGTTCCTTCACTTTGCACATAGTCTGTAGCTCTGCAGATTGCCTTGAATTTTATTCGAACCCCGACTTCATCTAAAAGACAGTGAGCTTATTTAGTGTGAGCAAGTCTCTTTTTCCTCAGATATGCTCTGTATAACCCTACCTTCACTGAGTCTTTTTTTCTCCAATCTAAAAGATGTTCTTTTAGGTTTTTCAAAAAAAATATTTTATTATACCACCACGAGATATACAATTACAAAGATGTTCATAAGATGTTCATATTTGGGTTTCGGTCATGCAGTGTTCCAGTACCCATCCCCCACCAGTGCCCATTTCCCACCACCAATAACCCCAATCCTCCCCCCTCCCCTAGACTGCCTCTATGGCAGGTTCTTTTATCTCTTCTCTCTCTCTCTCTCTCTCTCTCTTCTCTCTCTCTTCCCCCTTCTCTTACACATTGTGGGCTGCAATACATACATTTAGAGGTTATCATGTGTATCTTTTTTATGGGGTGTTTGATGTTGAACCAAGTCCAGTTATGTATAAAGGTAGAGAGAAAATAACAGATGCTGGGGATCGAACCTGGGTCTGCCGTGTGCAAGGCAAACACCCTCCTCGCTGTGTTATCACCCAGGCCCTCCTTCCATTTTTTTAATAAGTCCACCCATCTTCTCAGATTGCTAGCACCTGAATAATGTCATGTTTTTAGAATAATTGTGATATAGTCTTTTTTTCCTTGCAGTTGGTCTAGGAGTAACTTGGATTCTGTATCAAAAAGCCCATATTTTGGCTCATCCTTTTGTGCCTACAATACCTGGTATAGTTATGAAATTTACTTCATGACTTAGAAACCTGCCTGATGTTCCAAAGTCTTTGTTTGTTTTTTTGGTCACACCCGAAAAGCTGTGTTTAGGACCTACTCCTGGCAAAGTGCGTCCTTTCCCCCTTTCTCTTTCCTCCTTTAAAAATTTTTATTATACCACTGTGAGATATAGTTACAAAGCTGTTCAGATTATGTTTCAGTCATGTGGTGTTCCAGCACCCATCACCCCACCAGTGCACATTTCCCACCACCAATGTTCCAGATTCCCTCTCCTCTTCCCCCAGATGCCTCTATAGCAGGCACTTTTCTTCCTCCTCTCTCTTTCCTCTCTTTCTCCTCCCCCTCTCTCCCTTCTCTTAACAAAAATGCATATATTACAAACCATACATTGTGGAACATGAAGAGGCTCACAAGCGGCTGGGGGAGGCTGGAACTCGGCTTGCCCGGGCCCAGCTAACTATGGAACCCCGAGGAGGGCAGATGGGTTTTGGGAGTGGGCCCATCACCTCTGGGGGTCCCGGAATCAGCCGGATGAGACTCGCCCATCACACTAGCCACCATTTTCACTGTCCGGATGCTGGGAAACTGCCTCACGACCAGATTAACAGAGCAAAACCAGTTCGAGCCCAGGTAGGCGGCTCCCAGAAGCGGGAATCACTGGGAATTCGTCAGATGGAGTCAGGGTTCAGCCATTCCCCTCTCCATTTTGTCGAGCCTGGTGGCCCTGCCCAGGAGCTGCCCGGGGCCATCAGCCATAACATGAAGAGGCTCACAAGCGGCTGGGGAGGCTGGAACTCGGCTCGCCCCGGCCCAGCTGAATAGGGGACCCCCAGGAGGGCAGACGGGTTTTGGGAGTGGGCCCGTCACCTCTGGGGGTCCCAGAAGCAGCCGGATGAGACTCGCCCATCACACTAGCCACCATTTTTCGCTGTCCGGACGCTGGGAAACTGCCTCACGACCAGATTAACAGAGCAAAACCAGTTTGAGCCCAGGTTGCGCAGGCCGCATGGCGCCGCGGGTCCATTAAAATAGTGGAAACAATAATGTCTTTTAATGCACTGCATTCCACGAAGAGCAGGAAAGTTTGGCGGGAGGGAGAGATAAAGAGGAGAGAAATGACATACAGAACCCGCCAAGTAGTTGAGGTGTGGGAGGGGGAGAGAGGTGGGGACATTGGTGATGGGAGATGGGTTTGGGTGGAGGGATGGGTGTTGGAACACTGTAGAACCAAAACTCTACATGAGCATCTTTCAATTGTATGTCTAAAATGGTGTAATGATATTTTTTGGGGGAAATAATAAAATAAAATTAAATCGGATAAAAAAAAAACAAACCATACATTGTGGTTTTCAATACATACATTTAGGGGTTATCATGTATATCCTTTTGCCTATGTTCAATGCTCAGTTCTAGTCTGGTGTTACTATTTCCAACAGTTATTAGCACACTTGTACCTTCTCTGTCTTACCTAACCTGACTCCCCACACCCAGTGACAAGTCCTCCTTTTGCCTGGCCTTGGATATTGGTATCATACTTTTTTTATATCCCACAAATGAATGCAGGCATTCTATATGTCCTTTTCCTTCTGATTAATTTGGCTCAGCATGACACTCTCCATATCCCTTCTCTTTTCTTCCTCGCTCATCTTCCCTCTCCATCTGCCTCTCCATTCTTTTGGTCTGACTCAAAATATCACTTTCTTCTTTAACTTCCCTGATTCTCCCCTCAAAGGGGTGGTATAGAGAGGAAAGTGTCATAGTTTCCAGAGAAATTTGTATTTATTCTGACTCGCTACATGGAACATGGCAGCTAGTGAATCCTTCTCCTGAACAGACTCGGAGAGGCTAGGAGCTGGGACTGAACCTAATTTTGCCAAGGACAAAGGGGGTTGTTTCTATACACTAGAAATCTGATAAATGTTTATCTACCATCCAGCCAAGATTTCAACATCCTGCATCCTAGACACTGCTCTCCAGTGAACTGTGCCCTCTCTTAAGAAATGCCCTGGGCATCGGACAGCATCAGTCTTACACACAAAGCCTTTGCAGCAGGTGCTGTGCATATAAACTAACCTTTTAAATGACTTTTCACAGAGTGTCTGTCATTGCATTGAGCTAGCAGGGTTGAACAGATGGAACGCAAGGATATCATTTGTGAACTGTCTCCTAAAATTCTGGGAGCCTTGGCCAAGATGGGTAACATCTCCGGCCCTGAGACATCACACTGAAGCTTGTGGGTTTTGTTTACAATTTGGGTTTTCTGTTAAGTGCTCTGTACTTAGGTCTTAAAGTGATATGGGTGTGATATACTCATTTTTTATAGTTTAACCAATAATGGACATTGTGGGGGGCAGAGAGATAGTCTAGGGTTAAGGTGCTTGCCCAGCATGCAGCCAACTCTGGTCAGATCCCGGTACAAATGGGCCTCTGGGTTCTGCCAGGGTGAACCATGAGCCCAGTGGGATGTGGCTCAAAAAGTGGGCATGAGATAATTTTACAGAAATACTCAGAATGGTTGGTACTCTGAGTAGAAATGCTTATTGGTATGGCACTCACCACAGTACCCTTGCTTCTACTCGCTTTATTGTCTTCAGCTCAGATACCAATCAATTCTTTTCAAGAGACGTTTTCCTTTGTTTAAACTTTACCTTTTTTTCAATGTGACAGAGAGCCAGAAGAACAAAATCAAGATGATAAAAAGGAGAAAACTCATTAGAGGACATTGAGGAATTGAGCCATTTGTGTTTTGTTACCTAAAGAATAGAGGCAAAGTGCCTTATTGCAAGAAAAACTAACACGAGTAACAACTGTTGCTTAAAAAACTTGATGCAAGTTGGTCAGCTCAGATTTTCTTCAGGCTTACACTGAAAGCCAGTAATGCGGGTGCTGGCTCAAAGCAGCAAATCCAATAGAACAGCTGCAGTGCAAGAATAGCAGGGCACTCAGGAGGATTGGGGTGTCTGAAACTGCACAGGCACCAGCAGAAAGGGTTATTTTTAGTCACTTTGACTAAAGTCTTGCCACTGTCCTTGGAGAGAAGAACTGGGAGTTCTGTTGAGGATCCCACCTTCTCTTCTTGCAGGTGATGGTGCCAATTTGCATTCTGAATGGTGTGCAATGATCTGCACAGTGTCCACAGACTCAATGGATCTCATTGTTGCCGGTTGGCATCTTAAACCCCCACTATGGAATCTCTGCAGTTCACTGTTTGGTAACATGCAGAATGGATGAAATTAAGGGCCCTCAGAAAAACTTATTTTGAGTATTTGGTACACTTTTCTTCTCTAGATCAAATGGCTCCTGAGTGAGTGGTTGGATTATGATGCCATGAGAGAAACCAACCAATTACTGTTTTTCTCTTAACTCAGTCAATTGTGACATCAGACTGAAAACAGCCAATCCTCTTCCTCATTGCCTCCTTTCATTTTTTTTCTTTTCTTCCTTTTTTATATTTTTTTTCTTTTTGGGTCACATCTGGCAATGCTCAGGGATTACTCCTGACTCTGCACTCAGGTTTTACTCCTGGCGGTGCTTGGGGGACCATATGGGTGCTGGGAACTGAACCTGGGTAGGCCACGTGCAAGGCAAATGCCTACCTGCTGTGTAAAAGCTCCGCCCCCTTTTAAAAATTTGTTTTAACCATCACTTTAACAAGCTGTTATATAGAGACCATAGGAGTGGGAGTTGCTCAGTTGTTGTGCTAAGGAACAGCAGCTAAATAAAATGCTCAACCTCATAAGAAATTCACAAGCATAATATAGGAGGCAAATAAAGCAATAGAATATAGTGTAATAATTGCAACAATATCAATATGTTCCACAGTCAAGGAGAGAAGACATAAAGAGTGATTCTTTAGGTACCAATGAGGAATTAGGAAGATTTGATCAGTTTGAACATGGTTTAAATTGAGTAAAAGTGTAACTAGAGAGAATCCCCTTGTTTATTTCCTGGCTATTATGTGCATTAGGTATGGTAAAGATTCTGCAGAATAACCCAAGAATAAATGCTGGGTTCTTGGTAATTAGATAAAAATTCTGCTCTCAGAATCACAGCATGACCCAAATTGAACTGTGAACCAATATGGAAATAAAGGGTAAGATTTACTCAATCTGAACTTTTAACCAGTGTGCTGGCAACAAACAGAAACAGAAACAAAACAACACATGACATCAATGTATGCCAGAACTGCAAAGGACCTGAAAAGGAATAAGGCTTTGTGAATTTTGACTTAGGAGAAATTACAAGGAATTTCTAATTGGCAGAGTAGTTAGTGTGGGACAAGAACAAAAGTGTCCATGATCCAAATTTATTGTTCTTGCGATGACTTCTCCAAGAGGCCCACTAGTAATCACAAAAGACAGGGTTGATTTTGAACTTTACTTTCCAAATCATTTTATTGTTAATAATGGGATGCCTTTCTTACTGCTGCTGTATTAAGGGCTCTTTCAAGGTCAGGAAAATAAACATTTTTGTTACTGGTTTTGGCATATCGAACATGCATCGGACAGCGTGCCTGGCTCTGCCAGATTTACGGATTTACGCCGGTGTTATGGGTTCACCACCAGGCTCTCACCATTCTACAAGGAAGTGATCATTGATGTCAAAAGAGGGGTTCGACAAGGTGATACCATTTTTCCAAAACTCTTCAGCGCCACCCTCGAAAACATCATGCGACAATTAGAATGGGAAGGAATGGGAGTGAAGATAGATGGTCGGCAACTACACCACCTCCGCTTCGCTGATGACATCGTTCTAATAACACCAAACAGTAGTCAAGAGGCACAAATGCTGGCTGACATCGACCGAGAATGTGGAAAGATAGGTCTACAGCTGAATCTCAACACAACTATGTTTATGAAAAATGAACTAGTTCCAGAGGCCCCATTCACTCTCAATGGAACAGACATCTCTGAATGCAGCAATTATGTGTACCTAGGTCAAGAAGTCAACATGATGAATGGCCTAAAACCTGAGCTGCGCAGGAGGAAGAGAGCGGCATGGAATGCCTTCAAAGGCATCAAAGAAATAGCTAAAAGGACAAAGAACCTCCGGCTCCAGGCACATCTCTTTGACTCCACCCTTCTCCCTGCATTAACATACACCTCAGAGACCTGGGCCCTAAGAAAGCAGGATAAGAATGCTATTCAGGCCTCCCAGAGAGGAATCAAAAGAGCTAGGCTTGGAATATCATGCCTCACTCAAGTGAGAGAAGGAATCGGAGTTCCGACCTCTGTCACTATTCCAGAATCAGGGACGCTGTCTCGCTTGCCAAGGCATCGAAAATCAGATGGGCAGGACATGTCATGCAATTTGGAGACGAGACCGCTGGACTAGAGCCATTACCGACTGGATCCCACAGGATGTCAAAAGATTACGTGGCCAGCCACCTACAACATGGTCAGACTTCCTTGTCAAAACCCTGAAGGAACGGTTTGAGGCTCTTCATATTCCTGAATCAACCAGATGCCATTGGGCTACATTGGCACGTGATAGGGTCCAGTGGAAATGTTACTGGCGCCCCACTCGAGCAAATCGATGAATAACGGGATTCAAGTGATCAAGTGATCAAGCTTGCCAGGCTCTGCTGTGGCTCTGGGTTCATCCCAGGGGGCCCAGTCTTTTTCTTTCTCTCTTTTTTTTGTTTTGCTTTTTATGGGTCACACTAGCGACACTTAGGGGTTACTCCTGGCTCTTCACTCAGGAATTACTCCTGGCGGTGCTTGAGCGACCATATGGGATGCTGGGGATCAAACCTGGGATTGGCCATGTTCAAGGCAAATGCCCTACCTGCTGTGCTATCGCCTCCAGTCCCCAGTCTTTTTCTATGTCAGACCATCAACCATCCAGGGCCCATCGGGCAGAGCTCTGGGTATAGACAAACCTGCCTCCCTGTCTGCCTTCTGCCGATGCAGCCGGGCACTGCAGCCACACTTGCAACACCTTGAGGGGCAGGACAAAGCAGTGGAAATTAAAACAGCATGGCATTGGAATAAAAACAGACCCGCGGACTTAGGGAATAGAGTTGAGTATCCTGACAACCAGCCTCAAACACATGATCATTTAATTTGTCATAAAAGAGCAAAAAAATATGAAATGGAGCAGGAAAGCCTCTTCAACAAATGGTGCTGGGAAAACTGGGCAGCTACATGTAAAAAAATTAATTTGAACCTTTGTCTAACACCATACACAAAAATCAGATAGATCAAAATGGATTAAAGATCTCAATATCAGACTTGAATCCATAAAGTATATCGAAGAAAATATAGGAAAAACCCTCCACGACATTGAAGCTAAAGGCATCTTTAAAGATAAAACACCACTAACAAAGCAATTAGAAGCAAAGATAAACATTTGGGACTACATAAAACTCAAAAGCTTCTGCACCTCAAAAAGAAACAGTGACCAAGATAAAAAGACAGTCCAAAGAATCACTTGATAACTTGACATCCTGTTATTCATCGATTTGCTCGAGCGGGTGCCAGTAACATTTCCATATGACCCTATCACGTGCCAGTGGAGCCCAGTGGCATCTGGTTGCTTCAGGAATACAAAGAGCCTCAAACTGTTCGTTCAGGGTCTTGATAAAGAAGTCTGACCATCTTGTAGGTGGGCGGCCATGTGATCTTTTGACATCCCGTGGTATCCAGTCGGTAACGGCTCTAGTCCAATGGTCATCTCCAATCTCATTACATGTCCAGCCCATCTGATTTTCGATGCCTTGGAAAACAAGACAGCATCCCTGACTGTGGAACAGCGATGGAGGTCAGAGCTCCAGATTCCCTTCTTTCAGTTGAGTGAGGCGTGATATTCCAAGCATAGCTCTTTTCGATTCCTCTTTGGGAGACCCGAATAGCGTTCTCATCCTGCTTTCGTAGGGGCCCAGGTCTCTGAGGCATATGTTAGTTCAGGGAGAATGGTGGAGTTGAAGAGATGTGCCAGGAGGTGAAGGTTCTTTGTCTTTTTAGCTGTTTCTTCGATGCCTTTGAAGGCATTCCATGCCACTCTCTTCCTTCTGCGCAGCTCAGGTTTTAGGTCATTCATCATGTTGACTTCTTGACCTAGGTACACATAACTGCTGCATTCAGAGATGTCTGTTCCATTGAGAGTGAATGGGGCCTCTGGAACTAGTTCATTTTTTCATGAACATTGTTTTGTTGAGATTCAGCTGTAGACCTATCTTTCCACATTCTCGGTCGATGTCAGCCAACATTTGTGCAGCTTGGCTAATGTTTGGTGTTATTAGAATCACTTCACTTGATCACTTGAATCCCGTTATTTATCGATTTGCTCGAGTGGGCGCCAGTAACATTTCCATTGGACCCTATCACGTGCCAATGTAGCCCAATGGCATCTGGTTGATTCAGGAATATGAAGAGCCTCAAACTGTTCCTTCAGGGTCTTGACAAAGAAGTCTGACCATCTTGTAGGTGGGCGGCCACGTGATCTTTTGACATCCCGTGGGATCCAGTCGGTAATGGCTCTAGTCCAGCAGTTGTCTCCAAATCGCGTACATGTCCACCCCATCTGGTTTTCGATGCCTTGGCAAACGAGACAGCATCCCTGATTCTGGAATAATGACGGAGGTCGAACTCCGGATTCCTTCTCTCACTTGAGTGAGGGGTGATATTCCAAGCATAGCTCTTTCGATTCCTCTCTGGGAGACCCGAATAGCATTCTCATCCTGCTTTCTTAGGACCCAGGTCTCTGAGGCATATGTTAATGCAGGGAGAATGGTGGAGTCAAAGAGATGTGCCCGGAGATGGAGGTTCTTTGTCCTTGTAGCTATTTCTTCGATGCCTTTGAAGGCATTCCATGCAGCTCTCTTCCTCCTGTGCAGCTCAGGTTTTAGGTCGTTCATCATGTTGATTCTCGACCTAGGTACACATAACTGCTGCATTCAGAGATGTCTGTTCCATTGAGAGTGAATGGGGCCTCAGGGAACTAGTTCATTCTTCATGAACATTGTTTTCTTTAGATTCAGCTGTAGACCTATCTTTCCACATTCTCGGTCGAAGTCAGCCAGCATTTGTGCCACTTGGCTAATGTTTGGTGTTATTAGAACGATGTCATGAGCGAAGCAGAGGTGGTGTAGTTGCCGACCATCTATCTTCACTCTCATTCCTTCCCATTCTAATTGTCGCATGATGTTCTCGAGGGTGGCGCTGAAGAGTTTTGGTGAAATGGTTATTAGAATGGGAAAGAATATTCACCCAATACCCATCTGTCACAGTACATGTGTTAAGAGAGATTCTCGGCCGACCCAGGCTAGGTGCGGCTCTGTAGGTGCGCCCGTGTGGCTCCACAGGAGTGTGGCCAGGCAAGCGTGGCCCATGTGAGCCAGTGTCTGGTGGGGGCCTGCTCTTGCTGCCTTGTGGTCTGCCCCGAGTCTGGATAAGGCTGTGGCGAGATGGTCAGTCAGAGAGTAATTGCTTCCACCCCGGGCAGGTTCCCCACGTCTTCTCGTCCTGTTTCTGTGTGACCTCATCTGTTGGAGGACAGGTTTAGCTATTCTGGGAGTTTTGTTGTTTTGCCCACTCCCAGCTTAATCTTATTTAAGTCAAGGTTCATTCTAATGAAACCTCTCTTCTATGTAAACACTGCTAGAGGGTGTGGCAGTTACAGAAGTCACCTTGATTGAATAACTTCTGACTTATACATCTACTAAGACTTCTATGTTTTCTAGATTGGGCACAGCTCCTCTTTATACCCACTGCACCCAGCGTGGGACAGTTAGAATTTACCAGGAGACTACCACCCTGGCTACGCTGAGACTATAGGAAGACTATAGGAAGGATCATAGTAGTTTGCTCTAAGCAGGCGAGTGTGACCCATTCAGTACACGAGAACAAGATACTCAGAATCATCCTGGTGTAGATAATAATAAGAAGGATCTTGTGGGTACCATCTAGATTACATGAAGCTCATGAAGTCAAGATGTATTACTTTATACCAGCCCCCTGTCTCCAGTGTTTTACATAAGAGATAATCTTGATAGAAAGGATTAGACCTTGGCATGACCTTTGTTTATACCTGCAATAGGGTGTGGCACTACACTCTGTTTAGAGTTCTTTGTTGACATGACCCTCCCGATTGGATTACTTTGGTGTATATAAGGGGATGACTTGGGGCCCCTTCACGCTTCACCCTTTGGGCCTTTTAGCTTTTGGCTTTTGGCTCCTGTGGCTTTTGGCTCCTCAGCCTTATGCGGCTTTTGGCTTTCGGCTTTTTGCTCTTTGGCCTTTTGCTCCATCTTCTGGGTATGACTCAGCTCGGGTGAGATCCTTTCTCTTTGGTGGGAGACTTAGGCTCTTTTGTATGGTCTAAGTTCGGACCAGAGCTAAAGTTTGTTCATTATATTGGACTGCTGTGGAAGAGCTTTTGTACTATTAAAAGCCTTTTTGGAACTGCGCCCGGACTCGTGAGTTTTCATCTGTTCTCCCGGCATCCTCGGAGGTAGAAGAGGACTTCTGTCCTGACACTGTCGGGGACCCCGCGGCCGCTCCCTGACACTCATCATACAGCGTATTCCCAGGTATCCGCTTCGTTCTGCATGACCTCATCATACAGCATATTGCCAGGTATCTGCTTTCTTCTGCGTGACCTCATCATACAGAATATTCCCAGGTACCGCTTCCTACTGATAAGAGTTCTAAAAAGAGATTTAGGTCCTCTGTTGGGTCACTGTATGAAAACTCTATTTGTATATTGATTTTTAGCTGCTTTAAAAAAAGTTTATTTTAATTTTTTTGCTCTTTGGGTAACACCCAGCAAATGCTCAGGGATTGTTCCTGGCTCTGCACTCAGAAATTACTCCTGGCAGTTCTTGGGGACCATATGGGATGCCCAGGTATCCAAACCTGGTCCGCTGCATGCAAGGCAAATGCCCTACCACTGGTTTATCACCCCACCTCTATTTATTTATAATTATTTTATTTTTTTGTTTTTTTGGATCACATCTGGTAATGTTCAGGGGTTGTTCCTGGCTCTGCACTCAGGAATTACTCTTGGCAAGGCAAACACTCTCCATGCTGTACTATTACTCCAGCCCCTTAGCTGTCATTTTTTTAGAAGGATTTGTTCCTGTTGTTGTATGTGTTTTTCTTAGGATTTCCACATGCCGTATTGTGTCATCTGTGGACAGGGATGATTTTCCTTCTTTCTAATTTGGGTTTTTTGTTTTGTTTTTCTTTCCTTAATGCTCTGGCTGACTCACCAACCCTTTGCCGAGTAGTGACGGGAAATACCGTCTCACACCTGCCCTTAGAGGAAAAGCTGCCCTCTCCCAACACTGTGTGTGGCATCGATGTCCTGCATTGGCCTGAGAAATGTTCTTTTTGTCCACTGCTTTGCTTTGTTTTGTGCCAGCCGTGGTTGTACTCAGGGGCCTACTCTGGGCTCTGCGCTCAGGGCCCACGCTTGTTGGCTTTGGGACACCATCTACGGCGCTGGGATTGAGCTTGGGTGATCTGAGCACATTTTGCCCCTGTGCTACTTTTTTTTTTTTCTTTTTTTTTGTCTTTTGGGTCACACCCGCCGATGCTCAGGGGGTTACTCCTGGCTCTTAACTCAGGAATTATTCCTGGCTGTGCTCAGGGACCATATAGAATGCTGGTGATCGAACCCAGCTTGGCTGCATGCAAGGCAAACGCCCTACCCGCTGTGCTATCCCTCCGCCCCCCCCCCCCCCCCCACCACCCCCTGCTACTCTTTTGGTCACTCTATCCACGTTTTGATTTTTTTTTTTTTTTTTGCTGAACATCCGGCGATGCTCAGGGGTTACTCCTGGCTCTGTACTCAGGAATTACTCCTGGCGGTGCTCGGGGGATCATATGGGATGCTGGGGATCGAACTCGGGCAGGCAGCTTGCAAGGCAAATGCCCTACCCACTGGACTATTGTTCCGGCCCACATTTTGAATTTTTGTCTTAGGTGGATCATTCCTCTCATCAAAGCCTTTCTCTGAATATGCCCAACAATCACTGTCACTGTATCACTGTCTTCCCATTGTTCATCGATTTGCTAGAGTGGGCACTAATAACATCTCCATTAGTCCTGTCACAAGCAAGTGCAACCCAAGGGCATCTGCTTGCTACAGGGACAGGAGGAGCCCGAAACCATTCTTCAGGTTATGGAACTGAGGTCCATAATAGTTACTAGTCTTTGGCATAAAAGTAAATAAAACACGGTAGCTTGCCAGGCTTTTACCGTGTAAGTGGTATAGTCTCAGTAGAAGGCTCTCAACTGGAGCATTTACTATTGAAACTTAAAGGGGGAAGATCAGGTTTTCTCTTGGATGGAGCTCTGAGGAACTATGGAGTCTGGATGTTGAGAATGACTAACTGCATGATGTGTGGTTTGCTCTGACTTCTTGCCAGGTTTACTGGTATCAGTTAAGACATGTCTATAACTGTTTACTATGTATAAATGTGAAAGAAATTGGGAAGAACCATATGCAAAATTCAGTATCCTATAAAAATATCGCACGACTGCCTTGCGGCCGCGCAAGGGACATGTGGGTCTGGCGTGGGTGGGTCTCTCTCTTCCGGGGGCAACTGGCATGGAGGCAGAGGAAAGGGCAGGGCCCAAAACTCCACTCCGAGTCTGGCTAGCATGGTCTCTCCCCGCTCATGAGAGCAAACCCTTGGAGCAATGTTGGACTCGGCCAGGGGATGGCCAAGACCCTTACGGGAGGTCAGCTCCATGGGTTGCTTCCACATGGGGCCGGCTGAGCAGTGTAGCTGTGAGTCTGAAGTGGATGGGTCTGGATCTCTTCCGGGTTGCAAATTAGCTGAGTCTGGCATGGGTGGGTCTCTCTCTTCTGGGGCAACTGGCATGGAGGCGGAGGAAAGGGCAGGGCCCAAAACTCCACTCCGATTCTGGCCAGCATGGTCTCTACCCCGCTCATGAGAGCAAACCCTTGGAGCAAAGTTGGACTCCAAGGGTCCAACAATGCATATGCTTTTATGTTTCCTTTCTGGTGCAGTATATTACAGGAATGGATTTACATGTTGCGCCATTCTCGCATTCCTGTGTTAAATTTAATTTGCTTGCGATGTATGACTCTTTAATTGGAATATTGGACTTGGTATGCTAGGCAGTTGTCTGTGTTTGTCAGGGAAATTTTTCTGTAGATTTTGTGTTTGACGGTGTGGAGTGCTTGTTTCCTTTCAGTATCAGAATAATGTGCATAGTGTGGGTTTGGAAGCATCCTCATATCTTTGAGCTTTGTGAAGGACAGAGACTAGGTAACCTGTGAGAGGCTTCATAGAACTTTTTTCCCTTTTGAGTCACACCTGGCTCTGTAAGTACTCCTGGCAGTGCTCGGAGGACCATATGAGATACCGAGGATCAAACCCAGGTTAGCTGCTTGCAAGGCAAATGCCTTCCTGCTGTGCTGTTGGTCTGACTTCAAGAACTTCTAGTGGATTCATCTGGTCCAGGGCTTTTGTTTGCGCAAAACACTTTGATTATTGCTTTAGTTTTTTTCCTTGTGATTGGTGTGTTCAAGTTTTCTCTTTCCTCCTGATTTAGATTTGTGGTGATACTGTTAGATTTTGTCCGTTTTTTTCTAATTTATTTTGTATGTTGGTGCAAAGTTCATGGTTTTATCTCTTTTGACGCTGTTAGTGATATCTGTTGTAACTTCTTAACTTTCAATTCTGATTCTGTTTTATTAGTTTGCTCTGTTTTTCTGGGGGTCTCCATCTGTCTTTAACCCCCACAAACTCCCCACCCAGAGCTTCTGTGTTCATGGCACCAGTGGCCTTAGCCCACTCCTCCTCTAACATCAGCTCTCCAGAAGGGACCAGTGTGAAACCAGCCACACCGTGGATGCACCCTGATGTGGGATGGGCATTCCTCCAGCCCGTAATCCCAGGCCAAAGGTCAGGCAGTGCAGTTCTTCCCCGGTAAATCCAGTCAACCCTACCCGCCCCTAAGCCAGTCCCGGGAGCAGCCAGGCTGAGCACAGGGAACTGCTTGGGAGTCTGAGCCTCAGTCACTCACACGCGGTCTCGTCCACGGACACCATGAGCCAGGTTTGTTTTGGGAACTTGTTTATTTAGGTACTAGTCAGGGTTGGGACATTGGGAACAGCAGAGACGAGGACGGGGAAGAGAGAAGCATTTGAGGGTCCCACACAGCCCTGCACGTGCTGCAGGGAGAGAGCTGCAGGGGATGGACGGTGGTGCTGCTGGAGCCCTGACCGCAGCCTGGGCCCCTGGGAGAAGGTGGGGACATGGACTCAGTGCCCGCCACAGGGCAGCGGCCACGGCAGCAGCTCCGGGAAGGAGAGTGGGGAGGGGCAAGGGGTTAGCTAGAAAGAGGGGTCCGGGTGCTGGATCCTGCCCAGCGACTCCAGTGATGCCCCTCCTGGTGTAGTGGGGCAGGATCTGGGTCTCAGGGTACAGGAGTCTCAGAGATCATTGCTGGGGGGAGCAAGGCAGAGCCTCTGACTGGGGGGGGTCTGTGCTCAGCACCTCAGATCTTACACTGGCAGCAAACGGGCACACAGCAGCAGGACTGGGAACAGCAGGGCTTACAGCAGCTGGACTGGCAACAGCAGGGCTTACAGCAGCTGGACTGGCAACAGCAGGGCTTACAGCAGCTGGACTGGCAACAGCAGGGCTTACAGCAGCTGGACTGGCAACAGCAGGGCTTACAGCAGCTGGACTGGCAACAGCAGGGCTTACAGCAGCTGGACTGGCAACAGCAGGGCTTGCAGCAGCTAGACTGGCAACAAGCAGGCACACAGCAGCTAGACTGGCAGCAGCCACAGCCCCCCTTTGCAGCCCCCCACAGGAGCCACAGCCCCCCTTGCAGCCCCCCACAGGAACCACAGCCCCCTTGCAGCCCCCCCACAGGAGCCACAGCCCCCTTGCAGCCCCCACAGGAGCCACAGCCCCCTTACAGCCCCCACACGAGCCACAGCCCCCCTTACAGCCCCCACAGGAGCCACAGCCCCCCTTGCAGCCCCCCACAGGAGCCACAGCCCCCTTGCAGCCCCCCACACGAGCCACAGCCCCCCCTTGCAGCCCCCACACGAGCCACAGCCCGAGCAGGAGCAGGCGGGCACGCAGCAGCACACGGGCTTGCAGCAGCACACGGGCACACAGCAGCTGGAGCCACAGCCCCCACAGCTGGAGCCACAGCCTCCGGAACAGCCACAGCAGCTCATGGTTCTGGTGAGGTGGAGGAGGTCAGAGGTGCAGGAGTGAGTAGGAGAGAGGAGGGTGAGTGAGGGAGAGTCCTGGGGGCGGGGCCCTATATCCCCGCAGGTCAGCTGAGCTGTGGACACGTGGCCCCGCCCTGAGTCTATTCCTGTTGTTGCTCTTCCTCTCTCGCTGCTTTCCTGCTGGCTCAGGTGACTGGAATTATCAGTTTCCTGGTTTTCTAAATTTCTCTCTTCCCTGTTTTTTGGTCTCCCGTCATTCAGGAGATCAGCGCTCTGTCCCTGTCCTGCTTACCTAGGCCTCTCTCTGCAACACCTGTGCTGGCTGGGTTCACCTGATATTGGAGTTATCATTTCCCCTTAGGAAGGTTGCCGTATTTTCTAGGACAAAACAACAACAAAGCTGACCAGTAAGTTGCCTATCTGCCCTGCCCTGGCATGCTCACAGTTCTCAAACAGATAACGGTGATAGAGAACAACTAGGGGTGGCTGACTGTCCCTTGCCACTGTCAGCAACACGGTGCCCTTTGCTTTGCTTTCCAAGTCAGGCCATAGCTGACCACACCAGCTTGGACAGCTTGGACCTAAGCCCCGAGCCCAGTTCCCAGTGCCCTTCTCCTTTGCCATGTCCCCAAGCCTTGCTGATTCAGTGCTCCTTAGGGAGGGGGAGGCCCCAATCCTTCTGTGCATTTGGAGAATTTTGATGTCTTGGGAAATGACCTCAGAGAATTGCTACATGGTAAGTGAGATCCAGTGAGGTTGTCCTTCATGCTGGGTCGTTCAAGGCTGCCCTCATCCTGGGCCAGAGTGACCACTTCCTGTTTTCATGGTTCAGACACGCCTTACTTTGATGTAGTTGCTTTTTATTGTTGCTTCTCTTGGCTAGTGTTTGAGAGTCATTTAAGATACCTCTTTTTCAGTGTCGTGGAGCCTACTGCCTATGTTTTTCTCAATATAACATGGATACAGGTCTGATAGAGAGGTCTTTAATCTATTTTGGTTTGACTATTGTGCACAGTGTTACGTAGTTGTTCTATGCTCATATTTTCCTTTTTCTTTTGTAATGATGAACCAATGATCCCAAGTGCATTTGTTGAAGAGGCTTTCCTTGCTCTGGTTCAGTCTTATGTGCTCCTTTATTGGAGATTAACTGTCCATATTCACTAGTATTGTTTTTTTGTGGTTGTTATTGGTTTTTGGTTACACCTAGTCATGCTCAGGTCTTACTCCTGACTGCTTACTCAGGGATCAATCTTGGTGGTTTCAGGGGACCATCTGGGGTACCAGAATCAAACCCAGGATGGTGGCATGTGAAACAAATGTCCTACCCAGTATACTATGGCTCCAGTCCCTCTGAGTATCTGTTTCTGAACTCTTAATTCTATTTTGTTGCTCTGAGTGTATTTCCTTATTCCTCATACCGCATGGTTTTGTTAGCTACAGTTCTTATTTTTGGGGGTGGCGGTGCTTGCAGTGTACTTTACTAATGGCGCATTACAAGGTACCAAGCCCCTACACCAGGGGGTCTGGGATGGTGTCAGAGAACATTGGTTTCCCTGACAAAACAGGGAGCAGGGACAAGGACCTCCTTCTTTCCTAGGGGATTGATGGCCAGCGGACAGAGAGAGACTTGCAAATGCAGCAAACTTTCAAAAGCTTTACTCACGCTTTTCTGGTATACAATTCAATAATAGGAAACCCCCCAGACTTTAGGTTTCTAGCTGGGTCCTGGCCACGTGTAGGTTTAGAGTCCTAGGCTAAGATGGCCACTACCACGCAAAGGCCCAACAGGGAAGAGAACCGAGAGGACAACAGAGGAAGAGGGTAAAGAGGAAGAGAGAGAGAGTGAGAGAGAGAGAGAAAGAGAGAGAGAAAGAGCAAGAGTGTAAGAGAGAGAGAGAAAGGAGAGAGAGAAAGAGAGAGAGAGCGAGCACCCTACTGCTTTTGTATCTTTTCAGCCCTGATCGGCCCACATCAGCAGATAGCAGTTAAGGTCAATCCCCTCAGGTTTGCTTCTCCCAGGACCTCACCTAGTCCCATTGAGATGTTAATATCGCCCCAGACAATGTCTGCCCTTGCAGTTTCCCTGTGGGCCCTATGGTACAGGGCATGTATCTGTTCCATAATTGTCTACAACCAGGTATATATTTCTCCAAGCCTTCACAAGATCCTTGTCTTTACTTCATAGTTGTTTTGGATATTAGCCTTTTTCATTTATTTATTTATCTATTCATCTATGTATCTGTTTATTTATTTGCTTCTTTCTTTCCTTGTTTATTTTTGGATATAAACCTTAGACTTATTTTAGAGCCTTGTTTGCTTGTTTGGAGGCAAACAGCATTCTCTTTGATCTAATTATAACTATATTGTACTTAGAAATCCAATCCAATGTAGCCAGGTAAAAATACTGGCAAGATCTATCTAGTCCCATGATGATTGTGGTAGCATGGGAGAAAATATGTATACCAACTAACATAGAATACATGGTAATGTATTTTGCTACATGGAGTCACAGATCCAAACTTTTCCTGCCCCTATCTACAAAGTGCCTGCAGGAGGTAACCTCCGGGCCAAGATGCAGAGGCCCTGGGCAGCAGTCTACTGCAACAGGATGAAAACTGTTTTTTTTTAACTTTATGGATTTAGTTAATAAATCTGAGAGTTGTACAATTATTGGTATAAAGGAGACTGAGCAATTTAAAGCATTTTTCCAGTTATTATGCATAAATGTAGATATGAAGATTCCAGTATTCATCCCTTCAATATGTCTATAAAGCCATTTTGAAAAAGTAAATTGCCCATTACAAGAAAAACTATGTAGTGATAATTCTATGACACAAATAATACAAAGTATAAAAAATTAAGATCTATAGAATTGAAGAGAAAAGTTACTAAATGCAGGCAAAACTTATATTTTAAAGGATTTATATTCTGAACTGTCACTGTCACTGTCTTCCTGTTCATCATCCATTTGCTCAAGCGGGCACCAGTAACATCTCCATATGACCTGTTTCATGCAAGTAGAGCCCAAGGCACCTGCTTGCTCCAGGAACATAAAGAGCCTCAAACCATTCTATCAGGTCATGGGAATGAGATAGTCCTAGAATGTACACATTTCATTATTTAGTACTTGTTTTAGTAGTTAGTGCACTTTATAGCATTCATATCAAAGAAAATAGCAGTTTATCCTAATAGAGTTATTTTTGTGTAGGCATTATAATAGAGACCCTGTGGTACCCCAACAGGATAGGGTGTTTGACTTGTACCCGACTGACCCAGCTTTGCACTTAAACATCCCATAAGGTCCCCTGAACACTGCTAGGAGTAATAATTCCTGTGTAGAGCCAGGAGTAACCCCTGAGCATCACCAAAGTGTGGCTCAGTGGGTTGGAATGCATGCTCTGAATTGTATGCATTAGTCCTGTGTTCAGTCCCCAGCACTTCATGTTCCTCCGTGAGCACAGCCAAGAGTACTCCCCCCAGCACCAAGCCTGAGTGCACATGAACACTGTAGAGTGTGCCCCCCAATAAAAAACAGTAGTAGAAAAAATATGTACAGTGTGCAGTATATTTAAGAGAAAGTTCCTGTATGTGAGCAATAGCTATATATACAAGTAATATCTTTGAAAATATACCTAAGAAACTGGCATTAGTGATTACTTTTGAAAATTGGGTAGTAGAAAACTTTAAAACTTTTTTAGTTTTTTGAATCCTGATTGCTACATACATTACATATTGAAAGCATAGGGCTTTTTTTTATTTAGGCAGGGAAAAGGTTTCCCCACTGGTCCTTGGGATCCGGGGACAACTTCAGTGTTCCTGGCCAACGAGCCTGCAATGTAAAATTGGCTTTTAGATATGTAAGTGGGGTTAAGGAATGCAGAGGGAATTTTCTGAGTTCTCTCAAAATTAGGCTATAAAATTGCTTTGTCAATCTAGTTACACTTAAGTGTCAATATAAGACCCACTTGTCTTGACCTTTATAAGAATTAAAAAAATGTTAGCGGTTCCTAAGAGATATAGTATAGTGATAAGGTGGTTAATCTTGTGTGCAGTCATGTAAGTTGAGAAAGCTCACAATCAACAGGGCGAGAAATAATATATATAGAAATAATTAAAGGAGCGCAAGATAAGGGTTATAAATACATGTGCAAGTACTGACTTCTCTCCCCAGCACCGGATATAGTCCTCTGAGCCCCACAGGAGTGATCCCTGAGCACAGAGCCAGAAGTAAGCCCTGAGCACTGCCAGCTATAGTCCCAAAATAGAAAAGCTCTTAGCCCTAACGCGATCTTAGGCTTTAGGGTTTGCATGTATTTTTTTTTTGTTTGATGTCTAGTAGTATATATTTAAAACCTCTAGCTTTTTAAAAATAGCTGCAATGTATTCTTTTTAGAAATCCCCCCCAAAGTGGTGGGGTTGGGGTGGTCTTTGGACCTGCAGTGGGGTGGAGGGAGATGAAGGGAAGTGGTAAAAACAAAAGAAGTGTAGTGGTGCTGTCTTTTTTTTTTTTGTGCTGTCGGACTCCTCAGAGCTCCACCCAGCAGAAGAGCTGATCACAGCCCGGCTCGTGTGACTGCTTTGCAGCTGCATGGTTCATCAAATGCTCAAGGTTTGAGGTGACTACAAGAGAATCTCACCAGCACGGCAGAGCCTGGCAAGCTGCCCATGTCGTATTTGACATGCCAAATACAATTATAGACCTCATTTCTATGACTTGATGGAATGATTTGAGGCTCTTTATGTTCCTGGAGCAGGCAGATGCCTTTGGGCTATCTCGCCTGTGACTGGATGTATTGAGATGTTACTGGTGCCCTCTCAAGCAAATCAATGATCTACAGGAAGGAAGTGATACAGTGATACCCATCTGACAAGGGGTTAATATCCAGGATATATCAGGCACTGGTAAAACTTTACAAGAAGAAAACAGCCAACCCCATCAAAAAATGGGGAGAAGAAATTAACAGAAACTTTGACAAGGAAGAAATTCGAATGACCAAAAGGTGTATGAAAAATTGTTCATCATCACTAATCATCAGAGAGATGCAAATTAAAATAACAATGAGATATCATCTCATGTCATTCTCCCTTTTGAAATCCGATATGCCATTTCGTCTGTAAAGAAGGGAACAGCACCAGGCCCAGACAAAGTCAGACCCGAACACCTGAAGAATCTGCCTTCAGTACTCATCAATACACTGGCTCGGCTCTTCACACACTACCTGTCTGAATGCAAGGTGCCCTCCCAATGGAAAACCAGAAGGATAGTTCTACTGTTCAAGAAGGGAGACATTCACGACATCGGCAACTATCGCCCCATCTGCCTCTTGTCCATCATCTACAAGCTGTTCACTCAAGTCACCCTGAACAGGATTGGCAGAGTATTAGATGAAGGACAACCATGAGAGCAAGCTGACTTCTGAAAAGGATTCAGCACAATCGACCATATCCACACGGTAACCAAGCTCATTGAGGTTTGTAGGGAGTTCAAGATGCCACTCTGTCTCGCGTTCATTGATTTAAAGAAAGCCTTTGATTCTGTTGAGACTGAAGCAGTTATCGAAGCCCTAGCCAAACAGGGCGTTCAAACCCAATATATCAATATCCTTCTTGAGCTGTATTACGGATTCACCACCAGGATCTCACCATTCTACAAGGAAGTGATCATTGATGTCAAAAGAGGGGTTCGGCAAGGTGATACCATTTCACCAAAATTCTTCAGCGCCACCCTCGAGAACATCATGCAACAATTAGAATGGGAAGGAATGGGAGTGAAGATAGACAGTAAGCAACCACACCACCTCCACTTCACTATGACATCGTTCTAATAACACCAAACAGTAGCCAAGCGGCACAAATGCTGGCTGACATCGACCGAGAATGTGGAAAGATAGGTCTACAGTTGAATTTCAACAAAACTATGTTTATGAAAAATGAACTAGTTCCAGAGGCCCCATTCACTCTCAATGGAACAAACATCTCTGAATGCAGCAGTTATGTGTACCTAGGTCAAGAAGTCAACATGATGAACAACCCTAAAACCTGAGCTGCACAGGAGGAAGAGAGCAGCATGGAATGCCTTCAAAGGCATCGAAGAAATAGCTAAAAGGACAAAAGAACCTCCGGCTCCCGGCACATCTCTTTGACTCCACCATTCTCCCTGCATTAACATATGCCTCAGAGACCTGGGCCCTATGAAAGCAGGATGAGAATGCTATTCGGGTCTCCCAGAGAGGAATCGAAAGAGCTATGCTTGGAATATCACACCTCACTCAAGTGAGAGAAGGAATCCGGAGTTCCGACCTCCGTCGCTATTCCAGAATCAGGGACGCTGTCTCATTTGCCAAGGCATTGAAAATCAGATGGGCTGGACATGTAATGCGATTTGGAGATGACCGCTGGACTAGAGCCCTTACCGACTGAATCCCACGGGATGTCAAAAGATCACGTGGCCGCCCACCTACAAGATGGTCAGACGTCTTCGTCAAGACCCTGAATGAACGGTTTGAGGCTCTTTGTATTCCTGGAGCAAGCAGATGCCATTGGGCTACACTGGCACGTGACAGGGACAAATGGAAACGTTACTGGCACCCACTCGAGCAAATCGATGAATAATGGGATGTCAAGTGATTAAGAGATAATCCAATGGAGTGGAGAACTATTGTTCCTCATTTAAACATGATAAAGTGTCCTAAGCATAAGAGGATTATTTAACCCAAGCCAGACATGAGCAAAACATTCAATTGTGTAAGGTTTTAAAGAAACCAGTGAAGTTTTTCTCATCCTTTTCCTCTTTTCCTTAGTTTATGAAATAGCTAAGGCTAACTTGGAATCCTGACTTCTCTGGTTCCATAGAAAATATGACTTCTCAAGAGATTTGGTGTGGTTGAAGTTGTTTCAGTTCTATGGGGCTGGGAGATAGCCCAGCGGGTAGGGTGTTTGCCTTGCACGCGGCTGGCCCATGCCGGCCTGGGTTCAATCCCCAGCATCCCATATGATCCCCTGAGCACTGCCAGGGATTTCTGAGTGCAGAGCCAGGAGAAACCCCTGAGCATTGCTGGGTGTGACCCAAAAAAAAAAAAAAAAAAGAAATTGTTTCAGTTCTTGACTCTTACCAGGGATTACTGGCTTAATTACTTGTATCACTTGTCTTCACATTGCTCATAGATTTGCTCAGGAGGCACCAGTAACATCTCCATTGGTCCCTGAGGATGAATGAGGTATATTATTGTTACTATTTTTGGCGTATCAAATGGGTAGCTTGCCAGGGTCTGCTGTGCAGGAGGGATACTCTCATAGATAAAACAAACGTAATTATTAAAATTACAAATGTAACAGTCTGTGTTGAGGCTTAAACATTGTCTGAGTACAAGTTGGATTTCTGCTGAGTGACTACAGCATAAAGCACTGACCTAGGGACCCAGGACCGGAGCTCATGGCAAGGGCAGAGGCTTGTCCCGGGAGGCCCAGGGTCAAGCTCCAGCCTGCAGAGTCCCATGGTCCCCCCAAGGTACCCAGGAACAACCCCCTGAGTACCATTTGAGTTTTCATTTTTAGATTGTCTCGAGTGCTCTGCCTGCTGTATTAGTATAGCAGGTGTATGAATAACCTTCACTGCTGTTAAACACTCTCTTCTGTCTACTTGCCTCCTTGGAAGACCTCACCTACCAATGGTTGTAAAATATGAATATTTAGTTACAAAATAAAACATGAAAACGGAATATAGAATTGTGTAAATCATTCGTATTTAGTATTACTAAATGCAGATGTAGAACAATATTTAAGTTACTCCAAATTACCCATTGTCCAGAAAAATCTAATCCAAATCCACTTAGATCCATATATCTCTTTGCTCTTTCTTGCCCTATATTGTGTCTGGTTATTTGCATGAAAATCATAGACATATTTTTCCCGAATAAAACTGTGGTTTTAGACTGCTGTTTTCAAGTTTTATCTATGTATTGGGCATTATTACATGGCTATCAGTTTAGCTCATATCAAGACTTGCAAGCCCTTGACGGAAGAACAAATTTTTCTTCAGAGAGATTTTATTGAATCTGCATTTGAAGAACACATTTGTATTTTCTCTGGAAAAGGGGCAGGCTGGCACACACCTCCTGGGCGGTCGGGTGGGAACTGGGAGCTGCCCGTGTACAGGTGTGTGCAGGCATGTACAGGTGTGTGCAGGCATGTGCAGGTGTGTGCAGGCGTGTGCAGGTGTGTGCAGGCGTGTGCAGGTGTGTGCAGGCGGTGTGCAGGCTTGCTGACTGTGAACATCGCTGGGTTCTGACATGGAGCCTGCAGAGCTGTCCGTCATATGTGGAGTTTGTGTTCATCAGCCCCATGTTAGTCACTTACTGGCTGTTGAAGTCAAGCACAGCAGAGGTGTCTGAGGCAATGCCACTGCACCCCTAAGCTCAGACAGTGAGGGGCCAGGAGCTTTGCAGGCCCAGGTCCTCAGTGCTCGTGACAGAACTCCTGCACTTGATGTGGAGTTGTTGGACTAGATAGACTGAGAGATTTGGGTAGCTGTTGTGTCGCTCATTAGACCAAGATAAAACAGCCTTTCTTTTTATGCTTTTTTTGAAGTATAGCAGGCTTTCTTTAGGAAGTTTTAAGGAGAGAGGGAGGGAGAGAGAGAGAGAGAGAGAGAGAGAGAGAGAGAAATATGGGCTTCTCCAGATTGGAGAGGAAGCCCCAGCACACATCCCAACATTAGATCATTAGATATGGAGGCATGAAAGTCCACATCTCGAGAGAACATGCGGGCAACCCACGTGCTCTGGCCCCACGTGTGCTCAATCCTATGGGCTCAGGCAGCACATGAACTTGGGCCCCACAGGCCAGCGCTTCCATTGTTCAAGTTGGCTTTTATGGGGTTTCTCCCCGAGCTGCCCCATGTGAGGCTTCTGCCTAGCTAAGAGTCCACTGCTAGGGTGGTTGCTAGGGAGTAGAATAGGGAGCGGCTGATGGTTTCTTTAATGTTCCTTTCTGGCCTGTGTTCCTGCTGGAACTTTTTCACTTGCAGCTTGTGGAACAAAGACTTGGGCAGTGTGTAATAATATAAAAAAATTTGTTTAAGAATTGTTAAAAAGCACATGGCATTAAATCAATATCTTGAGTGTAGAAAAATTGAGAGATACAGATAAATGTAAAAGAAAAATAAACACACTTAGATCTTTCAGATATTTAATTTTTTCCATTTTTATATTTTCCTACTTCAGTGCCTGTAAGTTTATAATATATATACTTACATACACCTGTATTTTAGGACACATTATTTACTGTTAAGGTATATTGTATATCTTTTTATTTGTATTATATTTCACCTGCCATCTTATGATATATTTTCCATATCACACACCAGCTGATCAGTATCCTGACATACTGTCTCTTATTTCAATAATATCCCCTTTCCAGGACACCTGATTCTTCCCAAGTCTCCATTTCCCCCCCTGTAGATAATATTCCAACCAATGCTTTTGTCCTTAAATATCTGTGACAATGTCTAGTTCTGTCCTTTGATAAGATTTCTGGGGTATTTAAACTGGCTTAGGGCCCATCACCTCTGGGGGTCCCGGAAGCAGCCGGATGAGACTCTCGCTCACCACACTAGCCACCACCTTTGCTGTCCGACGCTGGGATGCTACCTCAAGACCAGATTAACCGAGCAAAGCGAGTTCGAGCCCAGGTAGGCAGCCCCAGAAGCGGGAATCACGGGAATTCGTCAGGATGGAGTCGGGGCCGGCCCTTCCCCCTCCATTTTGTCTGAGCCTAGTGACGACCAGCCATAGCATGCAGAGACTCAAACATGACTGGGGAAGCTGGAATTCGGCTTTCCCCAGGCTCAGCTGACCATGGGGCTCCCAAGAGGACAGATGGGTTTTAGGAGAGGGCCCATCACCTCTGCGGGGTCCCGGAAGCAGCCGGATGAGACTTCGCCCCACCACACTAGCAGTCACCTTTGCTGTCCAGACGCTGACCATGAGGCCCCTAAGTCGCTGGCCTCTTGCGGCCACACGGTCCATCGAACTAGTGGAAACAGTTATGTCCTTTAATGTACTGCATTCTACGATGTGTAGGAAAGTTAGACGGGAGGGAGAGATAGAGAGGATAGAAAAGACATACAGAAACCCCCAAGTAGTTGAGGTGTGGGGAGGGGGAGGGGAGGTGGGGACATTGGTGATGGGAGATGGATTCGGGTGGAGGGATGGGTGTTGGAACACTGTAGAACCAAAACTCTACATGAACATCTTGCAATTGTATGTCTAAAAGTGGTGTAATAAAATTTGAAAAAAAAAACTGGCTTAATCACCCTTTGAAAACAGAGCTCCTCCCCACCCCCAGAAGGACACCGACCTTTCACCGACCCTGTGAATGAGACCTGTGAAGTCTCATTCACAGGTACTGCCATCATCAATTAGTGAATTTTCAGAGGATCCTGAAAATACAATACTACTGAATTTTGTTTCAAACCTGGGAGCTTAGCATTAACTTGTGAAACATCCTGAATCTAAAAATCTAGATTTAGATTTCAACCTAGATTTCTAAACCTATATTTATATTTTATATATGTGTATGTGTATATATATAATCTATATATATTATATATATAATCTATATACATATATTTTGCTTTTTGGGTCACACCCTGCAATGCTCAGGGGTTACTCCTGGCTCTGCACTCAGGATTTGCTCCCGGTGGCGCTTGGGGACCATATGGGATGCCGGGGAATCAAACCCAGGTTGGCTGCGTGCAAGGCAAATGCCCTACCGCTGTGCTGTCCTCGGGCCCTTCTTCCACCTTTTCTAGTTGGCTGTGGAAGGGGAGGAGGCTTTTCCCGACTGCACAGCAGGAAAAGGAGTCCTAGGATGTGGGTCTGCTTGGGGCAAAGGAAAACTCCTGGAGTCTATCCAGTTGTTTAGCTTGGGAAAATTGCCTGATTGTCTGCAGTATTTGTCTCTGCAGTCGCTGCTACCCACACACAGACTAGCCTGCCTGCAGGGGGACAGGTACCTCTGCAGCCTGCCAAACCTGATGGGCAAAGAGAGGGGAAGTTAGACCGAGTTACTCTGTAAAGTCAATATTTGTAGGTGGTTAATAATTGTTTGCCGATGATGACAGTTTCATTGCACCTGGAGGGGCGTGTCCTTTAGTTGGAAGGACATTCCAGTGTCTCGTTATTTTAATTTTGGTTCTGAAGTTTCATATGTCCAAGTGTCTTATTGGTGAGTTGTTTTTTTGACCATACCTGGCGCTACTCAAGTATCACACTTGTGCGCTTGACTGGGACCATATGTGATGCTGAGAATCGAACCCGGGTCAACCATGTGCAGGGCAGGCGCCTGACCCACTGTACTGTTGCTCCGGCCCCTTCAGGTTTGTTTGTTTTGTTTTTCCCCTTGTTGGAAGACAAGCTTCCCCTCTTCTTTGTAGAGTATTTTTGGTAAACAAGATTTGAGGGGAGCAGAATTCAAGATGTTTCTGTTAAGTGCCTCTTCGGGGCCGGGTACTGATGTGGGTGCTGGGTTTGTATGGAGAGAAGTGTAATTAAACAGCAGTTACGGGCTTGTTAAAAGCTATGGTTTAATAACTGCTGCGAAAATCAAATGGCTTCCCAAAAAAAAACAAAAAAAAAAAAAGGACCAGAGCGATAGTCCAGCGGGTAGGGCGTTTGCCTTTCATGCGGCGGGCCCATGCCGGCCCAGGTTCGATCCTCGGCATCCCATATGGTCCCCCGAGCACCACCAGGAGTAATTCCTGAGTGCAGAGCCAGGAGAAACCCCTGAGCATCGCCGGGTGTGACCCAAAAAAGCAAAAAAAAAAAAAAAAAAAAAAAGAAAAAAGCAAATCAAATGGCTTCAGTGGAAGGCATTCATTGAAATAGACCCAAGAGGAGAACTTTACATTAGAAACTAAAGTAATTAGGGCCAGAGTGATATTACAGTGGGGAGGGCATTTGACTTGCAGGTGGCTGACCTGGGTTTGATCCCTGGCATCTCATGTGGTCCCTTGAACACCTCCAGGAGTAATTCCTGAGTGCAGGAGCCAGGAGTAACCCCCTAAGCAGGTGTGAAGCAAAAGAGGAGAGAGAGAGAGAGAGAGAGAGAGAGAGAGAGAGAGAGAGAAACTAAAGTAATTAAAAAAATAGCCAGCCAGGCCAAACTGCAGTGGATAGGGGTGCTTGTCTCACATGCGGCCAGTTCAGGTACTGTCCCCAACACCGCACATGGACCCCTGAACTCTGCCAGGACAGGAGTGATCCCTGAGAATTGCTGGGTATGGCCCAAACACCTGGGAAAGAACCTGGGACCTGAGAACCCAAAGGTCTGTGTGCAGGTTTTGCACCATGTGAGTCCCCCAAGCCCCCCCAGGAATTATCTAGGGGCTGGGAACCATATGGGATGCCTGGGATTGAACCCAGGTCAGCCATGTGCAAGGCAAATGCTCTACCCGCTGTGCTATCGCTCGCCCCACAAGGTACCTTTTTTTTTTTCTTTTTGGGTCACCCCGGTGCTCAGGGGTCTACCCTGGCTCTTCACTTAGGAATTACTCCTGGCGGTGCTCAGGGGACCTGTGGGATGCCGGAGATCGAACCCGGGTTGGCTGCGTGCAAGGCAAATGCCCTACCCGCTGTGCTATGGCTCCGACCCCCGCAAGGTAGCTCTTATTGAGTGAAATTTGAGGGCAGAGAAAGAGAAGAATGTGTTCAAGAGAACATGGACTTCTCAGGGGTGAAGCCGGGAGTCTAGTATTTATTATATCTAGTACCTGGCACGTAAATAGAGTTTACTATAGTTGTTAGGTTTTATTATTATTTTTTAATTTTTATTTATTTATTTCATCAGTAAATGCTCGAGATGAGAGCCTTCTGCTGAGACTCTGCCACCTACGCGGCAGAGCCTGGCAAGCTACCCATGTTTTATTTACTTGTTATGCCAAAAACTAGTAACAATTATGGACCTCAGTTCCATGACCTGAAGAATGGTTTTGGGCTCCTCCTGTCCCTGGAGCAAGCAGATGCCCTTGGGTTACACTTGCTTGTGACAGGACTCATGGAGATGTTACTAGTGCCCACTCGAGCAAATTGATGAACAATGGGAAGACAGTGATTTATTTATTTCATCAGTAAATGCTCGAGATGAGAGCCTTCTGCTGAGACTATACCACCCACGGCAGAGCCTGGCAAGCTACCCATGTTTTATTTACTTGTTATGCCAAAAACTAGTAACAATTATGGATCTCAGTTCCATGACCTGAAGAATGGTTTTGGGCTCTTCCTATCCCTGGAGCAGGCAGATGCCCTTGGCTATTCTTGCTTGTGACAGGACTTATGGATATGTTACTAGTGCCCACTCGAGCAAATCGATGAACAATGGGAAGACAGTGATACAGTGATATTTATATTAAAATCTGAGATTAAGGCATACCCTGTGTGCCAAGGAACAAAAAGCCAAGCCAGCTGGATAAAACAAGTTCCAGGCTGGCGATAGAAAAGTTTAGAGTTAAAAAGGCCAGTTAAAGTATAAAAAGGAAGATCCCAAGAAATGACAGAGAGAACCATTCCCCTTACTGACTGAAGGAACATTGGACATTACAATGTAATGTTATATGGGTTTCAAAAGTATGTTATCACTAAGGAACATCAGTTTATTAAGTTCACCACTCAAAGTCCATACTTCGATCCTTGACGGTAAACGACCCATTTAACTACTTTATGGTTACCACTGGACTTGGTTTGTTTTTGGGTCACACTTGGTGATTCTCAGGGCAGACTCCTGGTGGACTCGGGGACCCTATAGGGATATTGGGAGCAAAACCAGATCACCACGGGTACAAGGCAAATGCCCTGCCCCAAGTACCATGGCTTTGTCCGGGTTACCACTAATTTTACTTTTGCTTTTGGGTCACACCCCACAATGCTCCTGGCTCTGCACTCAGGAATTACTCTGGGGCGGTGCTCGGGGGAACCATGGGATGCCAGAGATGGAACCCAGGTGGGCGGTGTGCAAGGCAAACGCCCTACCACTGTGCTTATCGCTCTGACTCCACCACCAATTTTAACCTAGGTTTTCCCAGACACTAGGTCTCTGGTTGTTGCTCCAAAAAGCCCTTGGGGTCCATCCAGGGACCGTGCTGCACCAGAGTGGAGGCGTGCACCAGCCCACACCCAGAGCTGAAGTCTCAGACCGGGTTAGGAAACAGGAGTTTTCGACGAGGGCCGAAGAGCGCGAATTTCAGTGGCAGCAGCAGGCACAAAGCTGGGGGACGGGGATGGGGTCAGGTAGTCGTAACGCGCTGGGGCGAGGCGGCCGGAACCCCGTGTGGGCGGGGCGGCGCGGGCGTTGCCAGGATGCCGCCCGCCTGCGTCCTTAGCAACCCGCCGGCCCACGTCAAGGTTTGTTTAATAATCGGGGGCTATTTTGGCCGCAGCCGGCGGCCGCAGGGAAGCCACAGACTCACCGGGCAGCGGATGCGGCGCAGCGGCTGTGGCCCAGGGCACCTCCCCGGCTTCCCGCACCCTGCCCGGTCCAACCCCAGGGGAGGATGGAAACAGCAACGCTCTGAGCCCACCTGGAAGATAACACCCTTCCCCCGTGTCACCACCCCGCCGTCTCGCGGAGGCCACCACCGCCTTGTCCTCTCCACGTCTCGATCTCCCGGAGTGGAGCGGCAGGAGGAAAAGCGAGCTATGGCGGGAAACCTTGCGGAAACTGGTTTCCAACGCAACTTTAGGAACGTTGCAGGACAAGTTAGATTCCTGGATGAGGGAGTATAACGTGAGTCACGGTGCGAGATCCCGGGGGCTTGCCCTTCTTCTCAGAGGTCCTTGCACCACCCCGGGAGGGTGGATGTTAGGGGTTGACTCCAGGGGGATTTCTTTGCAGAGTCACCACGGTTAGGGTTTCCCTAACCGGTCCGCAGCCGGGCCCACGCTACCCTTTCCTCATTGCGGCGCTAGGGGCGCTGCGGAAGCTCGTCCCACTAACTGCTTGACTCTTCGCGGGTCTTCGCGGGAGCCGGACCGCGGGTTACCGCAGGGGTAACCAAAGGGCGCTGGAGGCCCCAGCAACGGGAAGGACCTGCATTCTTTGCTGTGGATCCGATGGAACTCGCCATTGCCTTTCCCCGTTTCTTTGCTCCAGCAACCCACCGCTCTAAAAAATACTTTGCTACAATCTTGCTGTTCCCTCTGAGGATACCCAGGGTTGGTTTAGGAACGGATCTTTATAAAACTACACCCAGGGCGTCAAGTCAAGCGGTGAACATGTGTCAGTGTGGTGGGTTTCATCTGTGTGTCAGTTCATCGGCACGTAGGCAGCTTCAACGCCTAGGCAGGAAACCTACACCACGGCATTTGCAAGAAACCAATATTTGTCATCAAACGCAGGAGCGCTCTATGGCGTCCCCAGGTTGCTCTCCGGCTCCCTGTCTTTACTCCGCGCCCTGGAAGTATAGCATCCGGCCTCCCGCTTTCAACAGAACAGTTCCACCGGTACAAAACAAGTGGAAGGAAGAGGGAGGGTCTCTGAATAAACAGCCCTTGGTTCTAGTGCTGGCTGATGACCTGGGTGACAGATTCCTTCCACCTTCCCCGTACCCCATCTCTGAAAAGGGAGACACTATACTAGACGCTACAAAAATTCCATTTTTATATCACTTTTTTAAAAGCAAAAACCTGCTTGTTTCTGATATCTTTGTGGGGAAAAACGACTGGTTGTTGTCATGATCCCCTAGCGTTTGCCATTCACCTTTGGCTTTTAATTTCATTTGGGGTCACACCCGGCATACTCAGGGGCTACTCCTGGCTCTGTTCTCAGGAATGACTCCTGGTGGTGATCAGGGCACCATGTGGGATGCCGAGGATCAAACCGGTACTTGTGACTGCGTGCCAGGCAAACGCCCTACCCACTGCAGTACCGCTCCAGCCCGCCTCCAGCCCTCACCTTTGAAGCAGGATAGTTGAGCCGAGAGGAAGCTCAAAAATATCTCTAGCTCTCTCCTCTGCTTTTCTTCCTAGTGTATGTCTTTGGCCCAGTTATTATAAACACCGATTATTCCTTCTCCATCAAGATTTCAAAGAATTAAAAATGATGCTTCATCATAAAAAGCCTTGAATGCACCATGACCCTCATCTCCTTTTTAATTGCTTTTTCCCACTGGTTAACAGTACTGTAGGGTTTCAGACTTTACGTGTCTGAGTGTAAAATGCAAAGCCCATGGTGGGCAGCTCCCTCTCCCAAGCTTCTCACCGCTCCCTCTTCCTTCTAGTAACCACCTTCATTTCCACTGAGTCCATGAATTTTGTTATTATTTTTATTTGCAGTTCCTCCACCATTCAAAGGGGCTTACTTCTAGTCTCTAGTCTCTGAAGATAGAAAGGCAAAAAAACAAATCCTAAACCACAAATACACCCTTCTTAAAACTAGCTGGAATTTTTAGTAACTGAAGTCATACGTGACATACTGATGGACTTTTGACAAAAATTGACAGGATCTAACAAATGATGATAAAAAAGCAATGCAGAATATAGAAAATTCGAGCAAATATTCCTTCATATTTTACACTAAAATCACCTTTATTTATAAAAGAAGCTGCTTTTCAGTATAGAGCATTTTGATGTAATAAGAGTTATCAACTGAAAAATAAATTGTGAATGTGTTTTTCTCTCAAAAAAAACTAGCTGGGAATGGGGGGGGTGAGTTAGTGAAGAAGAGTATGGGGCATTTGTGAGGGAAATTAGGACCTGCCGTTGAATACTGGCACCTCAGAAATGATCCCTGAATACACTGCCAGGAGTAAGCCCTGAGCACTGCTGAGTAATCAAAACAAAACAAAAACAAGACCTGACTTGGACAAGAAATATTTTTCATTGACCTATAATAAACTACAAACTTCAAAAAGCACCTTTACTAAATGTACTCCCTCTAAGTCTTGCGGAGTGCCCAGAGTTTGTCATACGTTCTCTGTAAGATGCACATTCTCATTCCTCTGATCTCACTACCCATTTCTACCTAGATTCCCTTGGCGATTCTACTTCCCTATCCTTCTGTGGGCGAAACTACACTTTGAGCTTTCTAAATGGTGAGGCTATTTCCTGGGCATCAGCTCTGAGCTATCTAACACCTGATTCTTCCGTGCCTCACTCTCTTCTGTGGTCCTTAAGGGGCCAGGCCAGAAATCTCTTTGCTTTTCATTCCCGTTGTATCTCTTGGATGTGTGCTGTTGTGTCTTATATCTTTATTTCAGGTCTGAATCCATCCTAATTTATATGATGATTTTAGCTGGGCATTTTCAGGTATGTTACTCTCATCTCAAGGTCAAATTGACCTTAGCCTCTCCCAGGCCTCGAATGCAGACCTCGTTACTTACCCTAATTCATCATGACCGATTCCATATCCTTCCTTCTCTGTTGATACCGGTAGGCAGTGGGGAAGGAGTGGGATGTATTCCCCAGAAAGTGGACACATTTGAATTGTGTTGGGAAAGGTGGGAAAGTAGGGAACTTTGGGGGAGAAAGGATGGGACTGGGCACAGTTTTGACAGGAAGTCATCAAAATCCTCTTGTTAACTTCATTTGCTTTTAGTGAAAAGGGTAAAAAATCTGAGTTGTCTTTCATGTATGATTATGCTTCCAAGTGTTCCCAATTTATTGTGCAAATCTCTGTGGTTTTAGTGGCTAACTCTCAAAGTCATGTAACCTCTGTAAAATCATATTCCAACCACCTACCTACTCCACGGAAATGTTAATAAGAAGTGAAGAACTTACAGCATTAGCTATCTACATGGGTGCTCAACTCTGGGCTGAAACTCTCCTCCCTTGGAGACACTTTGTTTACACTCATGAGGAGGAAAAGAGATGGTTCAAACAGGCTCGCTTCAAGTGGGCCAACACCAGTGAGTTGGACCTGTCAAGGGTAGGTCTTTGAGATGATCCTGGTCTTGCTTTGTAACCTTGGTAATCTGAAGACCCATATGCTAAACATGTTCTTGTCCTTAGGTGTTCCAGATCCTGCTTTACAAAATAACATGCTTTGGAATTGCTGCTTCTGTGTCTTCTTCCAGCTACCTGCAAATGCCCCACCTCCAATCTGATATTCCACCAAACAGAAATCTCACCTTTGTTTTGAACCCTGTTCTGGAGAATGAGCTCGGCTGGGTTCACCAGCATAATATTGCAATATTCCCACTTCTCAAGGCCCAAGCTTGTTTTTTATTTCACAGGGGTTTGATGGGAATTTCTGCAGCACTCAAAGTGTGTGGCCCTGAATTAGATGATCTGGGATTATTTTATTAAAAAATGTAGCCTAGTGAGGGGAAACAGAGCTATAGTATAGTGCTTAGGATATTTGCCTTGCATGAGGCCAATCCGGGTTTGATCCTTGGTATCCCATATGGTCCTCTGAGCACTGCCAGGAGTAATTCATGAGTGCAGAGCCAGGAGTGACCCCTGAGAATCACTGGGTGTGATCCCCCCAAAATAAAAAAGACAAAAATAAAAGTAACCTGGGGACTGGGGAGGTAGTAGAAGAATTAAAGCACCTGCCTTTGTTTTGGTCAACCCTAGTTTGATACCAACACCACAGGGTCCCGGGAGTGTTAAAGGATCTACCTTGAAGGATCCCGAGGATTGCTGGGAGACCTGGGTAATTTCCAGTCCTCCTGGTAATGAACCACCAACCTGGTTGTCTGATAATTTCCAAGAGAGGCCCTCTAGAGCCCTGAAGCAAGGCTCTAGGAGGCCCCCCCCGCCCCACAAAAAGAAAACTTGTAGTTGCGATAGAAAATGATCAAACTTACTACCCTATGATAAACTCTACCCATAAGATAAGCTCAGAAATGTATTTCAAACATGTATAAACACACATACATATATCTTTTGTTTAGTTTCTAGGTCACATCCAACTGTGCTCAGGGGTTTACTCCTGGTTCTGTGCTCAGGGACCACTCCTGGCAGATACAGGGAACTATATGGGGTTCTGGGAGATGAAAACTGAGTAGGACACAGGCAAAGCAAGCACTCTACCCAATGTACTATCACTCTGACCCCAAGATTGATTATTTTCTTAAGGTAAAAATACCCCCGCCCCGAATACTATGATCTGGATGGAGACATCTGATTCTGTAATATACGAGTGAACAGGGGCACTTACTCTTGCACTACAGGTTCTCTGTGTCGGAGAAATATGTATTTAAAAGTGAAAACAGAATATCGAGTATCAGCACAGGGAAAGCAGATCTTGAAGGGTGTTTCCTCTGTGCTGGAAAAATCTTTGTGGTTGAGGGAGAGGCTGCCTCTCTGGCCAGACTGCAATCCTGAGTATAAAAGGTTGCTGTTGTTACTACCAAAACAGAGTTTTTGGCTGCCGTGGCTGTTCCCCCTGGGTCAACATTCATGCAGATGTGATGGAATTAGCACATTATTGCCCTTACCTTGACGACCTCCCTCTAGCTAGACTATGTTGCAGTAATGTGCAAATGCCACACTCTTAGTTCTCCCAGGGCACAGATTTATTTTACAACTCATTTGTTGTCTGAAGCCACTTTCCTCTTCCATTGATTTTGTATCAGGCTCTTTTGAGAAACCAGCAGTCTCATCCTAGGACTGTGAAAGGACAAAGGGAGGGAAGGAGGGAGAGAGAAAGAGGGAGAGGGGTGAGGGAAGAAGAGAGGGAGAGAGGGAGGGAGGGTGAGAGATAGTGTCAAAGGATTGGAGATGGAGGCTATTCTGGGGTCCACAAAATGTGTGCCAAGGCAAAACAGGAAAGTGGTTGGAGAGGATCTTGGGGGCAGGAGAATCACGGTATGAGGATAATTTTTGATTCGATGATTCCAGGCGCTTTTGTTTGGGCAAGATGGCTAAATGCTGGCTGACTTGATGGAGGATGTGGAAAGATAGGTCTACAGCTGAATCTCAACAAAACAATGTTCATGAAAAATGAGCTAGTTCCAGATGATCCATTCACTCTCTACGGAACAAACATCTCTGAATGCAGCAGTTATGTGTACCTAGGTCGAGAAGTCAATGTGATGAACGACCTAAAACCTGAGCTGTGCAGAAGGAAGAGAGTGGCATGGAATGTCTTCAAAAGCATTGAAGAAATAGCTAAAAGGACAAAGAACCTCTGGCTCTGGGCACATGTCTTCAACTCCACTGTTCTCCCTGCATTAACATACGCTTCAGAGACCTGGGCCCTATGAAAACAGGATTAGAATGCTATTCGGGTCTGAAAGATCTGTGCTTGGAATATCATGCCTCACTCAAGTGAGAGAAGGAATCGGATTTCTACCTCCATTGACGATGGAGAGTCAGGGACGCTGTTTCATTTGCCAAGGCATCGAAAATCAGATGGCTGGACATGTAATGTGATTTGGAGATGACCGCTGGACTAGAGCCATTACCGACTGGATCCCACGGGATGTCAAAGATCACGTGGCCTCCCACCTACAAGATGGTCAGACTTCTTCGTCAAGACCCTGAACGAATAGTTTGAGGCTCTTTGTATTCCTGGAGCAAGCAGATGCCAGGCACGTGATAGGGACAAATGGAAACGTTACTGGCACCCGCTCGAGCAACTTGACGAATAACGGGATGTCAAGTGATCGAGGGATCAAGTGATCAAGACAGTAGTATGACACGGAAGGCACAGGACCAGTGTCACAGTCTTACAGTCTTACACAGTCTTACTTTCCCCAATAGTAGACATTTTCCAAAGGAGTAATCTGTCCTAATGACTCTGCTTCTTCAACTCCCATTTGTTCCTCAAAGTGGAACAGTCTGGGAAAATATCAACCCCTCGCCATCACCCCCTACACCATTCTGCTATTGCTGCTCTCATCCTGGACCCAGGAGCCTCTGATGATCAAGGCTGGTCCATGCCCTTTCTACTTGGCCCTTATTGCCTTGCTTTCTCTGTAAACATGGATACATTAGTTCAAATTGCCTGGCTTCCTCCCAGATGCTGGGGACCCCCAAATCTCTCTCCAGCTTGTGTCTTTCTCCAGAATGCCTGATCTGGGGAGCCCACTGCCTCCCACAGAGCTACTCCTGCTTCTCACTTCTCCAGCACGAGCCCAAGAGAACTAGAGGACTAGTTATCTCCTTTCTTGTCTTGTGGGGTTTTCTGTTTGTGACCCCTGGCTGAACAATGTCATCACAATCTCCTGTGTCCCAATTCAGAAAACGCCCCCTCCATCTCCAGCACAACAGGCTTCACTCAGCCCTTAGCAGGGTCACTTAAGTGACTCTTCATTGCCTGCACCAGAGATCCGCATCCTACAGCAGGTAGTTTAAGAGCCAATGTGTTTTACTTCACTGCATAGCACACATCCACATGTGAGCATGCCATGGGGATAAAGCACCTTGCATCTTAGGAGTTGTGGTGTACTGTTTTCTCAATTGTTTGGGGGTAGGATGGTGAAAATTTACTAAATGAATCTCACTTCCCATTAAGCCTATGGTGCTCACAACTGGTTGGTGGAGGGAAAATCATTTGGAAAGTTAAAAAAAAAAGTTTTCCAGCCTCTGGCCTGTGGTAGAGCAATGAGAACTCCTAGGAGCAGGTGTTTTTAAAAAGTCATCTTGGTTCCTCACTCTTCCTCCTTTTACTTTACATCTGCTATCTTTACTTGAAATTATCATAGGGAGTAATACTTGGCTTTGTTTTTATATACTGCAAAGCAAATCTGGCTATGTCAAATCTACCTTACCCTACTTGTCCCTTTACATTTTTCAATGATGGGGTAAAGTCTAGAATTTTTCATGGGCCCAAAAAAGTCTGTCAGTACTTGGTCTCTGGGCCCTGAACAGACAGTTCCCAACTTAGCTCATCTTAAGATTTTTTTTTACTTTATGATGATATGAAAGTGATAGACAGTCAACTTTACCAATCAGGAAATCAAGGGGATTAGTTGGTGGTGCCCAACTGAAGGCAACTGTGAGTAAGAGAGTCCACAGCAAGTTTTGTGGGTTATAATGTAACGCAATGAAGTACAATAACTTTACACTACAATCACATCAGTTTATTGGCATACAAGCTCAGGTGTGATCATTATAATCTGACATGACTATGATCGTCAAAAATCTTGTTTTCTTCCTCACCATGTAATTGACCCTTCCCTTTCCTTTCTGCAAACGCTAATTTGTTCTTACAGACCGAGAGTTTGTTTTTATTTTGTCTTGCTTTGCTGGGCTTATTAATCTTTTACAGATTAAAGAATCACATAGTATTTATCTTCCTTATTGTACTTAGCATAAATAAGCATCTGTCTTCTTGTATTTAGCACAAAACTTAGCATCTGTCTTATTGTACTTAGTATAAAACTCTCAGAGCCCATCTTGTTACATCAAATGGTCAAATTTCACCATTTTACATAACAAAGTCATTCTGCTGTATTTTTATGTCTTGACTACTTATCCTTTTATGGGTATTGTTTCTAGATCTTGGCTATAGAAAATAATGCTTACATGGACACAAAGTGTGCAAATGAACATGTATCTTTTCAATTATTATTTTGTTTTGTGTAGTGTGTGCACCCAACGGTATTGAGGGATTTCCCTTGACTTTGTGCTTAGGGATCACTCCTGGCAGTGCTGAAGGGACTATATGGAGTATCAAGGATTGAACCTAGTTTGTCCGTGTGCAAGGCAAACACTATTCCTGTTGTATTATTGATCCAGCCTCTAATAGGTTTTTATTTTTGGCTTTTGGGGTCACCAAGTGATGAGATGCTCAGGGGGTTACTCCTGGTTCTACACTCAGGAATAACTCCTGGTGGTGCTCAGGGAACCATAATGGATGCTTGGGAACAAACCTGGGTCTGCCGCACATGCCAGGCAATTGTCCTACCCACTGTGCTAACGCTCTGGTCCCAGATGTCCTTTTAAATTGGTGTTTTTGTAGTCTTCAGATGAAAACCCAAACACCAAGTAGCTGGCTCATAAGACTATTTTATTCTTAATTTGTTGAGCAATCTCCATACTGTTTTGTGTGGTGGCAGCACCAACTTTTACTCCCACTAATGGCATATGAGGGCTTCCTTTACATCCTTGCCAACAGTTATTTTTTCCTGCCTTTTGGATAGTAACTATCTAGAAATGCATTTCTATCCATATTATTTCAATTCATTTTTATTGGGGAGTAACCTGTTGTAAGTCGACAAAGGTCTGTTGTCCACTTTTCCTTTACCATACGCTTCACTGTTCTTGCCTTGGTGCCTGCTGTTCCTTCTCTTGAAATGCCCCCTCCTTTTCCCCACTCCTCACCATAGCCTCTTTGTTCTACAACTACTGTCCACTCAGCAATGAGTGAATTGGAAGGTAGCTATTTAGTTCCCACTTGTCTCCCATCCTCCTTTACATCTCCTCACCTACAGAGCTAGCTCATTACTAGCAGAAACTATCTTTTCTTCCCACTGTTAGTTTGTTTCCTGAGCTATCAGCCCAATATTTTAACATTTTAGGAACTCAATGATTTGTGAGTGAATGGCTTCGGGAGTCTCTGCTATGCCAATAGGAGACAGCATGATTAGTCATCCCATTTATTTGTGTAAGTACTTGAACTCAATCTTGCAGATTGAGTATCTTGTGCAATGTTTTCTGTTAGAAGTCACAGCATGTAGTGGCATGTCTTGGAAATGGGACTCACCTGAAATAATACCTTCTCTTTTGTTCTGTAAGTTGTGTGAACAAACTCATTAGACAAACATTCTTTTGGGTACCACTTTCCAGGTCATAGGCAAGGCATAAGGGCATATAGCAACAAACTACATTAATTCTTCTAATGGTGTTTTACCTTCTCTGCTCCTTGTTTATCTCACAAGAACAATACCTTAGACACAGGAAACAGAGGATCGTATTTAAAATGAAGAGAATTAAGGGTGGAGATGTGACTCATGTGGTGCACATGCTTTGTATGTTAGAGACCCGAGTTCAATCCCCAGGACTGCCTCCCCAAGCAGCACCAGGCAGGGCCCTATAAAAATAAAAGAAACTGACAGGTTAAAAAATCAGTCTAAGCCAGGGTTTGCATTATTCCTAAACTCATTGCTATTTTCACTACTGCACATCACCCTGTAGGTGCCAACTCTTAAGGACTGCCTCTCTCTAAGGTGTGGGATGTGCACTATGTTGACTTTATTCTTTGCAAGGTATTTGCCTTGTTTTCATGGAGAGGAAATGGGTTCAGAGAGAATATGGAACCTGTATAAGAGCACACAGAACTGTACCAAATTCTGTGATGAGACCACCTCAAGTCCCAAGTGTATTCTCTGCCCAGTTAGCATAGGTCATGATCTAGCTAGAGGAAAAATGCTGGGAAGCCCTGAATTGAATTTCAGATAATGCAAGAGTGAAACATTGAGAGCAAAAGCTGGTTCAATGAAGCAGAGAACTGTGAAAATCATGCTGTTAAGTCACTCATTCATTTATTTATTCACCCAATATTGCTGTGATCTGCAATTTGCTATGGATACTAGAGGCAACTGATGCAAACACAAAGGCCAAGTCGTGTTTTTTTAATTTTGTTTTAAAATTTTTATTAGTTATTTACATCCATCCATCCATCCATCCATCCATCCATCCACCCACCACCCACCCACCCACCCACCCACCCATCCATCCATCCATCCATCCATCCATCCATCCATCCATCCATCCATCCATCCATCCATCCATCCATCCATCCATCCATCCATAATATACCACCGTGAGATATACAATTACAAAGATGTTCATAATTAGGTCTCAGTCATACAGTGTTCCAGCACCCTTCCCTCCACCAGTGCCCCTTTCCCACCACCAGTGTCCCCACATTCCCAAGTCATGTTTTTTAAAAAAACTCATGGCCCCTTTAGGAAAAGGGCTAGACAGATGAGGCTGAGAAACATACACAATAGAAATACAAGCCACAACTGAATGAGTCACTAGGCATTAACCCTGCCCCACCCCACCTCCCAGCCCCATTGCCTTTACAAGTCCATTCTGTCCACATTCCTGACCATGCATGCAAGGTGCTCTAGGATCTTTTCTATCAACCTCTGCACCACCAATGCTTTAGTGCTCTGCTTTCAGGACTTAGTTCAAGGTTTCAACAAGGCCTCCCCTGACTGCAAGCCCCCTCCTTTGTCCTGTGATACAGTCCCTTTTTCCTAGGCAATACTTATCCCCTTCCCAAAGTTGTGAGGATTTGTACTTGAGAGCAGGGCCTCTCAGCACAATTTAGAGCATTTTTCACCAGTTCAAGAACTTTGGGCAAATGATTTTCAGGTGTTTTCTCATCTGAAAATGGGCATGCTGGCAGTGATAGCTTTTCTGTCTCATAGTGTAAAGTTGTGGGGATGAACTGAGTTTATATGACACTTAGGAGACCCATAATGTCTGTGAATCGAATAAATGAATGAATGGGTGATCTCCATTCCTTTCACCCACTGCATATTGGGTTGAATTTCATAAAGATGCTGGAATGCAGGATTGTCACTACAATAAGGAGGCAGGCAGGGCCTCTGTTAGAGAGAAAAGGCTACTGCTCATCGAGTCATCTCCTTGTTGCAATATAAACTGAATGACGTGTAAACTCTTTCCTAGAAGCCATCCAAATGTGTTGCTTTTCATTCTACTTTCTTTTTCATTGTACCTCACTTCTTGGGATTTGTGCTGGAAGATTCCTCCTGCCAGCTCAGTCTTATGGCTAGGGCAATCCATAAATGCGTGCGTTTTTCTGGCCGCATTATTTATTGAATGTGACTGTGTTTCCTTTCATACTAGAATCAAGGAGAGGTTTGATGATGCAGAAATGGTTTGCTGGTGCAAGAAAAGGACTCTACAAAAGCAGAGTGAGAGCTGAAAAGCCTGTCTGTGGGCCTCTCCATGCTTATTCTGTTTGTTTCAGGTGTTCCACAAAACCTCATGCTCCAACTTCTGTCTGCCTATTTCTATTACTGTTGAAGCTTTCCCAGACTTTCCCAAGACCATGTCCTCTAGAGCAGATGGTAAGGCTTATGACTTCATTGTCTGCTGTACCTCCCATACTAGGATGCATGGACCTCTGGCCCGGGCTATATGTTCTGTATCATTCTCTATTGCATTTATAAGAATACAGACTCTTTACACTATTCTGAACTTAGTTTGAGCACTAGGACAAAAAAACAAAACAAACAAACAAACAAAAAAAAACCAACCAAAGCCAAAACAAGTAAATCTAGAAATGTAGGGATTAAGGTGGTGCTAATTTCCTTTTTTATTTTAACCTCACCCAGCAGTTCTTGGGCTTACTCCTGGCTCTGTACTCAGGGATCACTCCTGGAGGTGCTTGGGAGAGTGTATGAAGTGGCAGGGATCAACTTTGATTGACCACTAGCAAGACACGCACCCTATCTGCTTGCTGTACTATCTCTCTTGTCCCTAGAATTTTTTTTGCAAGGTTATATTGAGAAAAGGGAGTCAGAGTTATTGGTATCTAAAACATTTCTGGATCTGGAGAGATAGTACAGTGGATAAGGCAATTGCCTAGCACTTGCTCAACCCAGATTTGATCCTAGGTACTACATATGGTTCCCAAAACCCGAATAGGAATGATCCCTGAGTACAGAGCCAGCGGTGAACCCTGAGCACCTCTAGGTGTGGCCCCAAACCAAAAGCACAAAACAATACAAACAAGCAAATGTCTTCCAAATCTCCCTGATTGGATAGTCGGGAGCTTTCTGAACTCTCTTAAAGTTCAACGTAGGTTTCTTGTGAGCTGCCTTCTACATCTGCAGCTCCCCATCTCTCTGACCCAGGGTTCATTTCTTGGGTGCTCTGTATTTGACTGCCTGATGGGGAAGAGTGAAATAGAGAAGACTCACAGAAGAGATATTCTTCTGGTTGCTACAGAAGCAACAGCTTACTACTCCTCCAGTAGCAAAACTTGACCTGCCTCCATGCACACTGCTAGGGGACGGTGGGAGTGTCGACCAGCTGTTTGCCCAGGAGGACCAGACAAGGGCTTTTGGTGAATGCTCCTCCTGGGGCATCCCAGAGCCAGGCAGAATTTGTACAAAGAGACTATTCCCTGCAGTTATTGTGAATCAGGAATGACACAGATGATGTCTCTTCTCTTGGTTTTGCAGAGCAACTCATGTGATATAAATCTGAATACTTGCCTAGAATTCATTGAACAAATCGCCAAAGTCCAGGGACAGTTCTTCAAGATCCTCTCGGATACAGCCCAAGAAGGTGAGTATACCTGGGCCAAGCCCTCCCATCCTGTTCTCCCTTTTCATTGATTTTGGTTTCTCATTCTGGCTCTGTGCTCAGGGATCACTCCTGGCAGAGCTTGGGGTGCTATATGTGATGTGGGGGATCAAACCTATGCAAGGCAAGCAAAACTTTAGCAAAGGTTCCATTGCTCTTGCTATCCTCTCTTTCACTGTGGTGCTTTTTCTGTGTGCTCTTACTGATCTGGGGAGGGCATATTTCTATCCCTGGTCTGATTTGTGGATTCTTTTAGGAGGACATTTTGATGGCATGGACGTTATCAAATCGCGTCTTCTGCCTTGGCTGGAAGCATCTTTTAATACTGCTACCACAGGGAAAGGAGTTGACATCATGCTCCCCTCACTACAGGTAGGAACACTAAAGGACCCCCTAACCCTCTTGACTTGTAGCACTTCTTAAGTGCTGGACACTCAAACCATACCTAAGACAGAGCTCATGAATCTGGTGAGGGCCTCCACTCCACTTAGAGAATTGGAACATAGAGAACTATTGAAAGTTGAATGTGCTATAATGGATTGGGTTTTCTCTCAAGACAGACCTGTCTTTAAATTTCAGTCTGGTCTGTTTGATAGTGAAGTGACTTTAAGTAAATCAATAAACCCATGCATTTTAGCTGTATAAAGAGGACAGTTTACCTCTGGGACATTGCCTCCAGGTCCTCTGAGACCTGGCATCAAGTAGGCATTATTTTTTATTGCTTGCATTTGTTTTAGAGTCATCCATTGGTGGTCAGTGGTTCTGTGCTTAGGGGTTAGTGGTAGACTTAGGGGACCATACGGGATGCCGAGGATCAAACCCAGGTTAGTTGTGTGCAAGGTAAACACCCTACCTTCTGTAATATTACTCTGGCCCCACATATTTTTTTAAAATTTATTTTTGTGGTCACACCCAGCAGTGCTCAGGGCTTACTCCTGGTTCTATTCTCAGGGGTTACTTCTGGTGGGCTCAGGGGACTAAATGGGGTGCCAGGGATCATACCTGGGTCAGTCACCTGCATGGAAAATGCCCTACTTGCTCCTCTGTTTCTCTGGTCACAGTTGCATAAGTGACACATAGAAGTTATTCAGGCAGGTAGGTGGTCTGAATGGGGATTCAGAAGAGAAAGAGTTCTTCAGGTGGGGGTAAAATCTCAGTATACTGAAAAGTGAGATAAATAAATGGGAAACTTCAGAGACCAGAGGAAAACTTAGTTTCTGTTAGACAGATGAGTGCTACAATTGTGGTCAATGCTTGTGGTTTCCATGGGACAGTGTCTACTTTTCCAGCAGTGGAACGCTGAAGGAGTAAGAGAATATAAACTTGTTTATGGCACTGCATCATTATTTCTAGGCATGCAAAACATTGAGCAGACAGTAGTTTCAATTTTTAAGAATTGTATTGATGTGCATATGTTCCTTCTGAAATTAAAGGCTTTTCTAAGCAAGGGGACCATAGGAGATGGTGAAGGATCTCTACTTGGGGATCACTAAGTTCTACTCCCTTCCTATGGCCCTGGAAATATCTGAGAATGATGATTTTTATGACCTAGGGTTCCTGTAAAAATTAGAGGTATTTGTTTGGAACAGTTTAGAGATTGTAAATTGTCATTAAGCAAAAATTTGCTACTGACCTTTAAGGCATAGGGCTAGCTAGATATAGAAATATAGGATTATATTTTAATTTTTTTTTTTTTTTTTTTAAACATTGAGATATAAAAACCATAGGACACTAGATTTTTTTTTTGGGAAGGGGCATTTTTTACCTGTAAGTGGCAAATGTGGTGCTCAGGGTTTACTCTTGGATCAGCCCTCAGGGATCACTCCTGGCAGTGCTTGGGGGGACTATATAGGATGCTGGGGATGGAACCTGGGTCAGTTGTGTGCAAGGCATATGCTCTGTCCATTGTGCTGTTGCTCCAGCCCCAGGAGACTGAATTTTTTGTTTATTTATTTATTTATCCATCCATCCATCCATCCATCCATCCATCCATCCATCCATCCATCCATCCATCCATCCATTTATTTATTTATTTATTTAATATTTTATTATACCACCGTGAGATATACAATTACAACATTGTTTGTGCTTGGAGGTTTCGTCACATAGTGTTCCAGCACCCGCCCTCCACCAGTGCCCATTTCCCACCACCAATGTCCCCAATTCCCTCCCCCTCCCATAGCCTGCCTCCATGGCAGGTTCTTTATCTCTTTCCTCTCTCCCTCTCTTTTCCTTCTCTTACATATTGTGGATTGCAATACATACACTTAGAGGCCATCATGTGCATTTTTTGCCTGTATTTAATGCTCAGTTCTAGGTTGGCATTAGTCCTTTCGACATTTATTCGCACATGTTCCCTTCTCTGTCTTACCTAACCTCTGACTCCCACACGTTTGTGGTAATTTCCACTTTTGGTAAGACCTCCTGATCCACGTTTTGCCTGACACTGGATTTTGATATCATAATATGTATATATATACATATACATTTATGTCATGCAAATAAATGCAGTCATTCTATATCTCTCTCTTTCCTTCTGACTAATTTCACTCAACATGATCCTTTCCAATACCACTCCTGAGAATATACCCTGGGAAGCCAGGAGACTGAATTTTGATTGATGCAGTATTCCTGTAACTTAGGGAAAGCTCAGAAACCATTTTCACCACAACGCATTTTCTGATTCCACTGCCAGTTGCCTCTGTCCAGTTCCGGGGTAAGCATTCCTCTTTTATCACTGAGGTCAATTTTCCCAATGCAACTTCAGGTAAATGAAATGATTTATGATGTGTTCTTTTGTGCTTAGCTTCATTAGCCTAGCATGATGTTTTTGCACTCTATCCATATTGTGTCATGTGTTCTGACTCTGGGCTTTTTGTATCAATCCAGGACTCATTTGATAAGGAGAGAAGAGGAGAGTCTACTATTCGTGATCAAGACTTAAGACAATTAGATTCTGACTTGAACTCAACTCGTACTCAGCTCAACCAGGTTCAAGACGAGTAAGAGGAATGCAAGTTATCTTTTTCTAAAATGAATTGTTGGTTCTTAATGTAGTGTTTTAAGTTTGGGGTAATAACAATGACTCATAAAATGTATACATTTTCAAATAAGTGATTTGATGTATAGACTAAGGAGATGGGGAGAGTGAGTGAAAGACAGTTAGGAGTCACATCTTTGGAACAGGATATTAATATTATGACACCAAGGATCCTGAACACCTTGATTCAATTTCTAGAGTTCTGTTGTCTTCTCTGTACATCCATGAACACCCCATACAGAAAAAACAGGAAGACAGCCTCATTAAATTTTTTCATTTGAGAGGAAAACAATAAGAGATGCAGATGGGGGAGGGTTAAACAGGATTATAGGTAAGTTCAAGAGAAAATTTAGGCAGAAAGAGAAAACGTTGGATGGAGTAGGCTGAGTGTGACTGCCAGCGATACTCATGTAGGGAATATATGCATCTGACCCAGAGAGATGACCAACTCCATAAAGAATGCACAATTGCAGTTTTGGGGAATGGCTATTAAGTTGAAAGGAACATTTAAAAAACTTAGCAATGCCAGTTGTCAACAGATATCTGATATATATTTTATGTAGAAATTAGGGAGTAAACTCAAAGAACCCTTGAGTTTGTACTTGAGAAAGATCAATGCGAATAAACTGCAGTGTCCCTTGCCATCATAATTTGGATGGTCCAGCATTGGCACCATTCTGACGTGTCAGATAGCAAGAATTTCTCTTTTGTACCTAGTTAAGGCAGGTGATGGAAGGATATGTGGCATTCTGCCTGGTTTTCTGAGGACATTTCCTGTGGAGGGAGACATCTCTACTGATTCCACCTCATGATAATCTAAGCAGAACACATTTCCTGTAAATACACCAAAAGAGATGAACACCACCTGTTAGCTCATCTCTGTGAACATCTTGGTATATTCCACACTGATGTTTTGCTTGCGTGCACATACACAGTTACCTCTATCCCTCCATTGCACAGTGGGAGTCATTGTTAGGGCAGTTTTGTACCTGTAAGTGGCAAATGCAGTAGTAAATAGTTATACTCAGCAAATAGTATTTCCTTTGAATTTCTGCAGCTGAGTTTATTATTTTTTAAAAATATATTTTATTATACCACCGTGAGATATACAATTAAAAGGTGTTCATATTTGGATTTTGGTCATACAGTGTTCCAGCACCCATCCTTCCACCAGTGCCCATTTCCCACCACCACTGTCCCCGATTCCCTCCCCCTCCCCTAGCCTGCTTCTATGGCAGGTTCTTTATCTCTTTCTCTTTCTCTCTTCCTTCTCTTACAAATTGTGGATTACAATACATACATTTAGAGGTTATCATGTGTACCTTTTTGCCTGTATTTAATGCTCAGTTCTAGGCTGGTATTAGCATTTTTGACAATTATTAGCACACTGTTCCCTTCTCTGTCTTACCTAACCCCTGACTCCCACACGTTTGTGGTAATTTCCACCTTTGACAAGACCTCTTGATCCATGTTTCGCCTAACCTTGGATATTGGTATCATAATATGTATGTATATATATTTATGTCATGCCAATAAATGCAGTCATCCTATATCTGTCTTTTTTCCTTCTGGCTAATTTCACTCAACATGATCCTCTCCATGTCCATCCATTTATAGGCAAATTTCATAACTTCATTTTTCGTAACAGCTGCATAGTATTCCATTGTGTAGATGTACCAAAGTTTCTTTATTCAGTCATCAGTTCTCGGACACACTGGTTGTTTCCAGATTCTGGCTATTGTGAATAGTGCTACTGCAGCTGATTTTAATTCAGGTCAGCTGATTTGGATTTCAGTGAGTCAGATCCTTAAAGTTGCTCCCTCTTTCTAGGTTTGCTTTGGTTCCTTCGAGGGAGCTAGTTATTTCCAACTTTGAGATTTGGTTAGAGGCTGTTTTTGCCTTCCTCAAGGTCTCACTGTCCTCATTCTTCCTTTGATTGGCATCTAATGATAGAACAATGTTCACATGATATCTTGGCACTGGAAGAGAAGAGTTTTGGGTCTTATCATTTGGACTCTGCTAACCTCAGTTCAACCTGGACCTTAGAGTCCTCTGCTTATGAGTGCTAAGTTTTGGTTCTTCTGGGAAAGTCTCTTGGGCATTCACTGGTAGCTGCTGATGTTGACCAGCAAATAAGACTGCTGTTTTTTCTTTTTAGCACAACTTGGAGTCAGGAGTTCCTTCCTATTGTCCTTAGGACTCTGTAGGTACCCATAAACATAAGCCCCTAACCCCTGCCCCAGACACTATGCATGCATAGTCTATCTATCTATCTATCTATCTATCTCTATCTATCTATCTATCTATCTATCTATCTATCTATCTATCTATCTATCTATCTATCTATCTCTATCTATCTATCTATCTATCTATCTATCTATCTATCTATCTATCTATCTATCTATCTATCTATCTATCATCTATCTATCTATCTATCTATCTATCTATCTATCTATCTATCTATCTATCTATCTATCTATCTATCTATCTATCTATCTATCTATCTATCTATCTATCTATCTATCTATCTATCTATCTATCTATCTATCTATCTATCTATCTGTCTATCGTCTGTCTGTCTGTCTGTCTATCTATCTATTTATCTATCCATCTATCCATCCTTCTATCCATCTATCCGTTCTCTCTTTCTATCATCTATCTATCTCTCTGTCTATCATTTATTTTTTTATTTATTTGATTTTTGGGGTCATATCCAGAAATGCTCAGGGGCTACTCCTGGTTATTCACTCAGGAATTACTCCTGGTAGTGCTCAGGGATTTATATGGGATGCCGAGGATCGAACCAGGTTGGCTGCATGTAAGGCAAATGCCTTACCCATGTTATCACGCTCTAGCCTCTCATTATGCTTTAGAAGCAACTTCTTACTTTGCTATAACTGTAAACACAGAAAAGTTGCAAGAATAGTCTCAATAAACACACTCTTTCTTATAAAAAGTATAAGCATATACTTTTCAGCTTTTCACACAAATCTCAAGTGTTCTCTTCTCCTCTACAGTATGGTAGGCACAGTTCTCCCACTCTGCCTATTTTTCTCAGTGTCACCACTGAGAAAAGCCACAGTGTCACCTATTGTGGAATGAGTCACTCATAAAGGAGCTGCTCCTCTTCTAAACCCCTAGAAACCTGCTTGGTTTTGACCCAGTATGAAAGGAACAGATTCCAGTTTACTGCCGAGTGGGCACAGTTCTTCCCAGGCGTGACAGATCCTACACAAGGGAGACTGTTGGCTTATATGCTTGGCCTGGACTGTCAGTCTGGCCCTCACTTCCTCTTCTCAATCCATTTTGGTTCTCTGCTTGGATCTACCACCTAAACATCTCCTGCATTTGTTCCTTCCCCGTCCCCACTTTCTATTACTGTTGTCCTAGTTCAACCTGCCGATATATAAACCAGTTAGTTTTCTTCCAGTGGTTTCTTTGCTTCCATTCACTCTTGCTTGTTTATAATTCAGTTTCCACATAGCAAATATAGTTATTTTATGCTATCAAGTCATTCCCTTCTTGAAAACTGTCACTTGCTTCCTTCTATACTGGGTGGGTGGGGGGGTTGGGGATTGAAAGTTTCCACTTAGGGCTCTTGTAGCCTGAGATGTAGCCTGACTGTGTCTCCAGCTCAAGTCAGTCTCATCTAGTCAAAGTCAGCTTCCTCTGGAGGTCTTTGTCAATGGCAAAGGAACAGAGAAGTCTTTTACTGACTTTGTTGAAGAAGGGCTGGTTCTTTATTATCTTTCTGTCTCACTTGGGGATGATTTCCCCAAATGTTTTCCCTCTCTTATCTCTTAATCCACTTTCATAATGATACAAAAGGAGCACTTACTACAATTTTAAACTTAAAAAATATAGGTTTTCTATGCACGTTCTCCTAGCAAAGGATTACTATCTTGTATTGCCATGATGACACCCTTATATCTCCAGCATTTTGCACCATACCTGGCACAGAGTAAATGCTCAATAATTGACTCAATGAATAAAAAAATACAGAAAACATTTTCTTAGGTTGAGATAATGCTGAGAACAGTGTCTGGCACATATACTTCCTGTTCCTCTCTCTCTGTTACGCCAGGGCACCCAGTTAGTAGAACGTTTGCTCTGTGTGTATTTGCTTACATATATACACCAACCATATCTTGAGAGAAAAAAAAGTGTTCCTGTTCATTCTTTCTCCTTTCTTGGTACATTTTCTTCAGTTCTGACTGTTTCATTTCTTGATAAAAACGCTCATTCTCCTATATATGCTTTAAAGAACAATAACATTCATGTTTGAAATAACTCACAATTTCCTTGCATCTCCTATGGCCCTACTGTGATGTTAGTGCTACTTTGGTTTTGGCTTTCAAAGTCCCACTCATTCATTCTTCCTCCCTGCCCCTCAATTTACATTGTGACAAAGTAAGCTTTTAAGTGCTGGGATAAAGTGATGAACAAGACAGAATCTTTTCCCTTGCATAGTTCATGGTGTGTTTGTAAAGAGACAATATTTTCTTTCTTCTTTCTTTCTTTCTTTCTTTCTTTCTTTCTTTCTTTCTTTCTTTCTTTCTTTCTTTCTTTCTTTCTTTCTTTCTTTCTTTCTTTCTTTCTTTCTTTCTTTCTTTCTTTCTTTCTTTCCTTCCTTCCTTCCTTTCCTTTCCTTCCTTCCTTCCTTCCTTCCTTCCTTCCTTCCTTCCTTCCTTCCTTCCTTCCTTCCTTCCTTCCTTCCTTCCTTCCTTCCTTCCTTCCTTCCTTCCTTCCTTCCTTCCTTCCTTCCTTCCTTCCTTCCTTCCTTCCTTCCTTCCTTCCTTCCTTCCTTCCTTCCTTCCTTCCTTCCTCCTTCCTTCCTTCCTTCCTTCCTTCCTTCCTTCCTTCCTTCCTTCCTTCCTTCTTTCTTTCTTTCTTTTCCTTCCTTCCTTCCTTCCTTCCTTCCTTCCTTCCTTCCTTCCTTCCTTCCTTCCTTCCTTCCTTCCTTCCTTCCTTCCTTCCTTCCTTCCTTCCTTCCTTCCTTCCTTCCTTCCTTCCTTCCTTCCTTCCTTCCTTCCTTCCTTCCTTCCTTCCTTCCTTCCTTCCTTCCTTCCTTCCTTCCTTCCTTCCTTCCTTCCTTCCTTCCTTCCTTCCTTCCTTCCTTCCTTCCTTCCTTCCTTTCCTTTCCTTCCTTCCTTCTTTCTTTCTTTCTTTCTGGTGCAGGATGGGCGGATGCAGCTGGAGGAGGAGGAGGTGGGGTGGGCTTACCTCTTCTCCTTTTGTATATTTTCTGATTGGTGTGGATCTGATGATTCCAAGTCTGCTTCTCTGTCTAGGGGAGGGCGGAGTCCAGAGCTTGATCTTCCCTACTTCTATTTGAAGTAGGCAAGGAGGACTGGTGTGAGGTTTCAAAGCAAATGCTTCCTCTCAGACTCAGCGCCACAGTGATCCTGCAGGGATCAGGATCTCAAGGATCTGAAAAGTCAGGAAACTTTTGACCCCACTCCAGGATCTCTCCCTGCATCAGAGCAACTCATGAAGAGTTAGTGGTGTTCATCCAGGCTCATCCTCCATATACCCATTTAAAAAATTTAGAGAAATAAATTTTATAAAATAGTATATTATACCTTATAAAATAGTAAATTTACCCTATTTCACTGCATAATCATCACACTCTTTTTAGTTTTCAGTCAATAAAACTGGTTTATAACCCTTTTTAAAAGCTTCACAATGGTCCACCTTCTTTTTTTTTAACAAAACAGTTTGACAAAGATCTGCAACGATCATGTGGTAAAATATGGTATTTTGATTTGTGTATTAGGGAAGAGAGTCCTTGACACTAACAAGGATTTGAGCTATGGTGGAAACTTAGGAAATTCATACTTAATAAGTGGCAGATGTCAGAGATCTGAAGACACAAAACAGTTGGTAGCTAAGTATAATGATGGAGGATTTACTTTATTAATTTATTTTTATTTAAGAAGTTTGGGAAAATGTAGATCTACAGGGCAAAGCAAAGAAAATAGGTTTCATTGTATTTTCCACAAATGGAGTTTTTATAGAGACAGACAGTCTGGGAATTTGGTGTAATTGTAGGAGCTGAATTTGGAGGGGAGAGAAGCGTTACCAAATTTCAATTTCTAAAACATTGTAATATTAACAACTACTAATAGTTGTTACTATTAGTAGTTGTTAATATTACAATGTTTTGTAATATTACAAAATAGTTGTTACTATTAGTAGTTGTTAATATTAAGAGGGCATTATCTCTGCCCGGTCTGTGTTTGACATTGAGAAAGGATACTGGTACACATTGTATACAAGTGCACCATAATATTTTCAACATCCTCTGACTGGATGCAGGTATCTTGTAATTGGGCCTTGTTTATGCTGTATTTGTATATTATGCCATCTTGATTTGGAAAGTATGCCGATTCTGGAAATCTTTTTTCGTTACTGATTTCTCTTACAGTATGTCCACAAGTGAAAAGACTCTTGAAGACACCAAGGACAGATCGTCCGTATCCATTTTGGCTGCAGAGGAGGAAATAAATCAGCTAAGAAAGCAGTAAGAAATAGGATAATTGCAGCCTGCTGATTACTCTCTGAATTTAGCTCACCATTACAATATGAAAGGTTTTTTTTTGCTATCCACGATAAAAGGCAGCAATATTTTTATCAATGTTTTATATATCTTTTTCATGACAAAAACATGCCTATCAACATCACCTAGGTACCAGGAGCTTAAAAATTTCTCATAATTCCAGATTCAGTTCCTCCTTCTGGTTCAGTTTCTTTCAATTAATGATTTATAACTACAAACTAAATCCTAAAGGCACAACTTTGGAAGAATTTTTTCAAATAGTTTTAAGAAAAACATATCTGGGATTTAGTTTCAAATATAAATCTTCTGTTTTATCCATCACTTAGGTATTTTCCTAGTATTGAATATTTGACATTCATTTTCAATATTGGAAATAATATTGTGCTCATTTTGGTGGCAAATCTTAGTTTAACTGTCAGATTACTCTTGATCACTTGATCACTTGACATCCCGTTAGTCATCGATTTGCTCGAGTGGGCGCCAGTAACATTTCCATTTGACCCTATCATGTGCCAGTGTAGCCCAATGGCATCTGGTTGCTTCAGGAATACTGAAGAGCCTCAAACCTTTTGTTTACTTTAAATAAAAAATTTAGAAGGAAAAAATTACTGTAAATAAAAAATTTAGAAGGAAAAAATCTCAAAATTATTCCTTATTTTCCTCCATACTTGGTTGTGCTCATGACTTACTCCTGCTTCTGTGCACAGGGATCACTCCTGGCGGGGATTAGGGGACCATTGAGGTGTTGGGGTTGAACCTTTGGCTATGTGGAAGACAAGCGCCTTAATTCCTGTACTATTTCTCCAGGCTAGTTATGCCTTTCTTGATCTTTATTTATTCTTTCCCAAATAGTAATGGGAGTTGTACTCAAACATAAATAGATGTATTCAGAAATTGTGAACATATAAATAAATATACTTAGAGACACATCCACATGTTCCAGCTGTCACTTCTTCAGGAACATCCACACGTTTTAGCTGGGGGAACTGCTCCACTTTCCACTTGCTGATTCTTTGTGTCATCGTTTTAATCTCGTATTTCCCATTTGATAGATCTTCTCAGACTCTTTGATTAGGCTGTTTCCTGTAGCACAATCCTGCTCTTTCCTGTTTCTAGTGATAGTAGCTTTGAGTGTGGTGACTGAGTTTTTAACCTTCATGTATTCTTTACCGATCTGATCCTTTCTCTTTCATTTCTGCATTATTGTCATTTTCACCCTGCATGTTATCTTCTTAGGCTTTTCCTAGCAGTTATTGATGGCCAGATGTCTGTATTTTAATTTAATGAGGCAAATTTTATTTCAAAAAGTTTATATCTGTAATACATTAGGTTCATAGGCCCACACTTCCCTCTAGCATTGCGGGTGTTAGTCCATTTCCAGGGAATGGTGCCCACCAGAGCCTTGCCAAAGATTTGAAGAGCTAGTGAGGACAGGAAACTGTATATGAGCAGCTTGGGGGGTGGGTTTGGAGTCAGTAGAGTTTGGTGTCTTTCAGCTCAGTGTGACAGGGAGCAGTGGGACTGAAGCCCAAGCTGCTTCTGCTGAAGTGTCAGCCTGTGTGTCTGATCTTTATGCTGGTGTCTGTACAAGCTGAAGAAATGGGGCGCACCTCGATCCCAGCAATTTGGCCCTTTATTCATTTGTGTTTATTCCTCTGTATTTCTACTGTTTTTCCAAAGTAATGATGGCATACTAAGTGGAATCACCGCTGTTATTAACTATTTCAAGTGTTTTTTTTTTTTTCATCTTAACTTTGTTTTTTGGAATTTCCTCTGTTCAGGCTAAAGTCTCTTCAAGCCCAGGAAGAGGCCCGTCACAGAAGCATTGACCAACGGAACTCAGAGTTCAGGCGCTCAGAGCTGCCGCGGGAGTCGGAACTGAGGTTCTCCGAAAAGCGGGGTCCGGAAAGTAGAATCACGGAGAGGAGGAGAACCACGATCGATCACGACAAACGAGAGGCCCATTGTGGATCCAGCAGAGCTCAGGCATATCGGATTATGAGAAACAGGTCCGGAACCTGAAGGACGAGATCGCTGTTTTATCTGCTGAGAAGACTTCACTCCAGGGAAGGTGGGACCTACTTTTCAGATCGCTTCATTTTAAACTCCTTTGGTTGTGTTAGTGATCGCATTCTGGTTCTGGATAGGAAAGGAGATAAAATGATTTTCTGAACCCCAACCAGCCGTACTCACAGTTTAGAAAGTAAAGGGCTGGGGCAGGAGCGATAGTCTAGCGGGTAGGGCGTTTGCCTTGCACGCAGCCGACCTGGTTCGATCCTCGTCATCCCATATGGTCCGTCAAGCACCACTAGGAGTGATTCCTGAGTGCAGAGCCAGGAGTAACCCCTGAGCATCGCCGGGTGTGACCCAAAAAGCAAAAAAAAAAAAAATGTAAAGGGGTTTGCTTTCTGTCAGCTTGTAACCTTCCGGCAAGAGAAAACACTTTTTGGATTGCAAGCACCAAAGCATGCATGATTTGGGACTGATGTTGAGCGTTATTATTTTTGTTTGTTTTGGTGGTGAGTGCATGTTTCTTTGTTTACTGAATGACAGTGAGATACAGTTACCAAGTTGTTCATGATTGAGCCTCAGTGATACAATGTTCCAACACCCAGTCTACCAGATTACATTTCCCACCACTAATGCCCCAGTCTCCCTCCACCACTCCCACCCCAGCCTGCCTCAGTGGTAGACTCCCCACCCCCTGTTAGGCATTGTGCTTTGCTGTGCAGGTATGGAAAGGTGATTATGTATATCATTTGTTGTTGAGGTTCTAAGGCAAGAAGTGGAAAGATAGGGGAAAAGGCAAGTTCTTAGATCAAAAGCAGCAAGAAGTGGGTTTGGGTTGCAATGGGGCGGGGGGTGGGATCTTTGTCGTGTGATCTATAAGGTTAGGTGGTTCTTCCCAGGGATGACTGTCGTCCTACTGTAGGTGATTTTTGGTGCTAAATTTCTCTTTGTTGGATGTGGTGTATAGATTAGGTTAGAATTTGGATGTCCCTTTCTTTTCTTTTCTTTTCTTTTTGCTTTTTGGGTCACACCCGGCAATGCTCAGGGGTTACTCCTGGCTCTGCGCTCAGGAACTACTCCTGGCGGTGCTTGGGGGACCATATGGGATGCCGGCCGTGTGCAAGGCAAACGCCCTACCCGCTGGGCTATCGCTCCGGCCCACGGATGTCCCTTTCTAATGATGGACAGATTATTCAGTGTTTTGCTTTGCTGCTGCTGCTGCTGGTTTGGGGGCCACAAGCATGCTTAGGGGGGTGTTTCTGACAGTGTGCTTAGGCGGCCCTGCTATTGCTCAGGAACCTTTTGAAGTGCCTGGGATATAACTAAGGTCAGCAAGACAAGTGTTTCAACGCCCTGTTCTCTCACTCTGCCCCCAGTGAAGCCAAAGCAGCAAGTTTTCTCTGGGGTCAACATTTCCCTTCCCTTTCCCAGTGTCTCCCACCTCGGCATCCTCATATGCTGGGATCCCATCAGGAATGTTCCTGAATCCATAGCCTGACTCGCTGCCATCCGGGCCAGTCTTCCCCAACGTCACCTTAAAGAGGGGTGAGCTTATTCAGGCTCCCAGGAACCTGTGCTGTGACTCTGTCCCCTGTGGCCTCAGGGAGTCTGATATCTGGCCATACGGGTGGACCAGAGAAACCTTGGAAATGAGGGATTTCCTCCTCCGCTTTCCTCCCTTTGGTCCCAGAGTTCCTTCTAAAAAACTCCTTTCCTTTGGGCTAGCTCATCTGATCGCCTGGGCACTTCCCACTGGTCCCAATTCTTTCCCTTGTAGAAAGTGTTCACACGTGAATGAGCTCACCCCATCTCCCAACTCTCTCTCCCAAAGAGGACAGAGATAGAGAGGTGGGAACGGAGAGTCTTGGACAGGAGACAGGAAGGCCCTGGTCTGAAAGAGTAGCGCTGGGGACCAGAACAAAGATTCTCTTTCTCGTTTTTCAAAGGACGTTCATTCCATCTTGAACCTGGGTGCTGCTACTCCGGTTCTTTCTCTATTTCTGGTTCCCGCTAATTCCGTGGCTCTCGCGTTTGTGCTAGGTTTTGAATTTTTATTTCCTCATGTAAAAGCGCGGTCAAGTCAGTCCAGTTTCTAGGGCCCTTAAATGGTGCGTTGAGATGCCCAGAGCGTTGGAAATGCTTTGGCTATGCCAATCCACTATCACATATCTGGAATATCGTTTCTTGCGTGGGATGCATCTTTGAGCCCATCTTAGAGGAGGGGGAACCCCCGGGTCAAAGGCCCGTGGGTGGGGTGGAGGAAAGCCCACTCTGGGGATCCTGGGGGAACAGAGTGAAGCCAGCCTGAGCGCCTCCCATGGGGGATTTTGCCTCGCAGGTCAGCCAGGAGCCGCTCTCCCAGCCCTTCTTCGCGGCCCAGCCGCCAGGAGACTGTCGCCAACCGCAGCCGGTGGGACGAGACCCGCAGCCGGCGCGAGAGCCAGAGCCGCAGCCGGCCCGAGAGCCAGAACTGCAGCCGCCGCGGGAGCGTGAGCCGCAGCCGCAGCCGGCCCGAGAGCCGCAGTCGGAGCCGCCACGATAGGGTCGCCGAGAGCCGCAGCCGCAGCCAGAGCCCCGGCCGCAGCCGCAGCCGCAGCCGCTCAGGCAGCCCCAGCCGCAGCCGCTCCCGCAGCCGGCCCGACAGCCCGTCGGCGCACGCGGCGCAGGCCCGCAGCCCGTCCCGAGCCGCGCCAAAGGCTCGAGCGTGGCGCGCAAGGCCGCGCTGCTGTCGCGGTTCAGCGACGCCTACTCGCAGGCGCGCCTGGACGCGCAGTGCCTGCTGCGGCGCTGCATAGACAAGGCCGAGACGGTGCAGCGCATCATCTACATCGCCACCGTGGTAGGCGCCCGCCCCGGGGCTTGGGACGCAGCAGTAGCTCACTCCAAGGCTGGTGCTTCTGGCTCCCGGATCCCGCCCTCTTCCCTCTCCCCTTATCCCCTCCCTGCCTCTTTCCCCCCCCCTCCCCTCTTCTCCTCCCTTCCCTCTCTCTATACCTTTCCCTTCACCTCTTAACCCTCCCTTCCCTTTCCCCGCCTTTCCCTCCCTTCTCTTCCCCTCCAGTTCTCTCCCCTTCTCCTCTCCCTTCCCCTCCCAGTCTGCTTCCCCCCTGACCCCTTTTCCTTCTTTCTCTCCCTCTCCCTTTGCCTCCTGTCCTTTCTTCTCCTTTCCCTTCAGTAACTTCATATGTATTAATACATTCATTGACCAGACAATGGGGAAAGTACCATTCCTGTAGGGCTATGTGTGCTTGGGCATATACTAATTGGATATGGATCACTGTATCATTGTCTTCCCATTGTTCATCGATTTGCTCGAGTGGGCACTAGTAACATCTCCATTAGTCCTGTCACAAGCAAGTGTAACCCAAGGGCATCTACTTGCTCCAGGGACAGGAGGAGACGAAACCATTCTTCAGGTTATGGAACTGAGGCCATAATTGTTACTAGTTTTTGGCATAACAAGTAAATAAAACACGGGTAGCTTGCCAGGCTTTGTCTTGTGGGTGATATAGTCCCAGTAGAAGGCTCTCATCATGAGAATTTACTGATGAAACTTAAAGGGGAAAGATCAGGTTTTCCTTGGATGGAGCTCTGAGGAACTATGGAGTCTCTTGTACCCTGATAGATCTGTTACTATCAGATCAATTGCCTTCTATTTCTGTCAGCAGGCTGAGTGCTGCACTTGTTTATTGAACTAATTAGTAAAACTGACAATTCAGCAACTTGAATAGGCCAGATTAAACAGTGCTCATATACAAGCCTTGAATCAGAAACAAATGCACTTGTTCTGTGGGTGCTACGTGGAGATAATTAAGGTTCTGTTAAGAGAGCAGTTGATTATAAACCCAAACCTCATTATAAGCAGAGTTATCTGTGACTGAATGTTTCCTGTATTCATTTATATCAGTTAGCAGAGTATGACCTGTAAGCCTTATCTAGTTCCACTGGTATGTATTTCAAGAAGGAATTGAGAATAGGACAACTGTGCCATGTTTTAAAGGGTTGGGCATAAAAATGGACAGGGACAGTATGGGATCTACAATATTTACTACTTGGCTCTTTGTAGAAAAGCACTTGACAACCCCTGGGTTATATCGTTAAGAGTGGCTTACTAGGTTGGCTGAAGGTCAGTAAGCATGAGGCCATGACTGATGTAAATCTGAGAGTTTTCCCCAGGACACGTTCCATAATAGGTATAAATTGCTGAATAAGCCAAATGCTTGATTTTTGTAGCTTGACCATTTTATCTAATTATTATTTGCCAAATAATATGATATTTCTGGTGAATTCTATAATCGGCCAGTACTTGTAATGCACTATGTAAATACATCTGATTCTTTTCTCCTCAAACTGTCCAACTTTTGCAATTAGGGCTTCAGATATCTTCAATTATGAATACAGAAAATCATATAAGTTTTTTTCAAAATTCACCTATGCTTCCTTTCCTAGATTTCAAATGGCTTTGAGCACTGTGTTTAGTTATGGGCTGTTACCTTTTTAAATTTAATATTTTTATTATATCACCGTGAGATATATAGTTACAAAGATGTTCATATTTGGGTTACATCTTACAGTGTTCCAGCACCCATCCCTCCACCAGTGCCCATTTCCCACCACCAACATTCCCAATTGCCTCCCCCCCCCCCCCTAGCCTGCCTCTATGGCCAGTTTATTTTGATGGGAGTTCTTTAATTTCTTTCTTCCTTCCTATAGGTGAGTTACACTACTACTAAGGACGGTTTCCTGTGAATATAGTTCCCACGCCATAACCATTGCTAGCTTTCTTAAATTTCTTACTTCATCACCCTACACACTTCCTTCCCTCCTGTCCCCAAATTTACTGGCTGCGTTTTCTGTGCAGGAAGCATTCCATGTAGCTAAAATGGCATTCAGACACTTCAAGATTCGTGTGAGGAAGTCGTTGACACCTTCTTATGTGGGGTCCAGTGACTTTGAGGATGCTGTCTCAGATTACATCATTTGTCATCTTGACCTATATGACTCCCAAAGCAGCGTTAACGTGAGTGTTGGGTACTGCTTTTCAGAATTCACACAGGCATCTTCTCTGACATTAAAGATGGCTTTAATCACTCGAACACTAAGAATTCAGAGATCCATCCAAAGCTTTGCACTGTTTCTGTATAATAAAAGAGCAGAGATAAGCACTATCCAATGTATTTGGTAGCACCAGTTCTTGTGAGCTATACATTTCTCACATTATATGGCGAAGAAAAGGTGTTCTGAGCTTTATGGCCCTAGTTCCTAGGCGGGTCCTGAAGATTGGAAGGGAGAACTATAGTTCCAAGAGTCATGCTCAGGGAAAGATGGCTTCCATCTTTCCGTCCCAGTACTGCTGCTTAACAGCTGTGTGACCTTGCACGTTTGCCTAACTCGCTGTGCTTTAAGTGCCAGCCTTTAAGTGAGCACAGCAATGGTCCTGTTCCCACAGAGTACTTGAGAGGAGTAGTTATCGCAGGAATGGAGAGACAGTCCAAGAGATAAGGCATTACCTTGCGTTTATCACTTTCATCAGGCTGGGTTTGATCCCTGGCCCTGAATATGGTCCCCAGAACACTGCCAGGGGTCACTCCTGGGCACGGACTCAAGAGTAACCCTGAGCACTATAAGCATGGTTCCAAGGCCAAGAAAAGGAAAATGAAGCAGAAAACTTGGTGTACAGTGAGCGATTTTTTTCAGTGAAAGCAATCTATGGTAGTTGTCATTTTTTATTTATATATCTACTTTTATTTTAATATATTATTTAAAATAACATTAGAAATGATTTTATCTTGATATTTTATAATTTATGCTTTTGTTTATTATTTTTATTTTTACTTCGATTATAAATAAATGAGTGTTGTCACATAAAATTGCCCAGTTGAAAAATAAGGAAATGTTAAGTCCAAGTCATGAGGCCTTTTCCCAGGCACTTTCCCAACCTCCTGTCAGAGCTGGCCAGTCTCTTGGTAACAGTGGTCATAAGGTGATGCTGTTTTTGTTTTTCAGGATGTGATCCGAGCCATGAACGTCAATCCCAAGATCTCCTTTCCTCCTGAGGTGGACTTCTGCCTCCTCAGCAGCTTCATCCAGGAGATCTGCTGCATTGCTTTTGCTATGCAGACTTTGGAACCACCCCTAGATATAGCCTTTGGGGCTGATGGAGAAATTTTCAACGATTGCAAGTAAGCAACCCTCAAGCAGAAGCTAAGGAATCCTTTAGAAGTAACGACTCTTCTCGGTTCCCTGGGAACAGTTGAGGGAAAAGAGGTCTGGGTGGAATGAGCAGGCGCCCTCTGGTTTGCAGCTCCTGCTGCTACGATGTGCTACTCTGTACCACGAGGCCAGACTTACTCTTGCAGAAACTTTCCTTTTCAGTCACATGTGACTTTGATGATGTGCTTCTCTGTACCACGAGGCCAGACTTACTCTTGTAGAAACTTTCCTTTTCAGTCACATGTGACTTTGATGTAACTCTATCAGTTTCTGTTTCATCTTTGGCTCGTAATGACAGTCTTCAAGGCTTACTTTTGGGCTCAGAGATTGCTCCCAGTAGTGTTTGGGAGACTACACGGGGTGCTGGCGTTGGACCATGCAAGGCAAATGCCCTATGTACTTACTGTCCCTCTAGCCCTGTACTGCTTCTACTGAATATGCTATAGTTTCTATGAGCATATTGGTCTTGGGGAACCCTCACGAAACCTGAAACCTCTCCGGTAGTTTTTAAAAGGAAGATGCCATATAAACTCAAGTGATTATTACTTTTGATTCATTTTTAAAAGTCAAGGTATCATTGACTATAAAGCATCATATTAATTTCAGATGTACATTTTGAATTAATATGTGAACATTTAATATTATCTCTATATATTAAAAAACTTACCACAAATGTCTCAAATAGTAATGCAATTTTTACTTGTGATATACTATTTCTCTGGCCCTGAGTTAAGAACCTGGAGTTCTTAATGGTTGGATTTGTTTTATTTTTAGAATTTCAGTAAAACAAGTCTATATATATATATATATATATATATATATATATATATATATATATATATATATATATAAATAAATAAATAACCCTGTAAGTCCGTCACACATTTAGCAATTAGTTAAGCTTTCCTTTTTCTGGCTTAATGATTGCACTTCCCCCCCCCTCCCCCTTTTAAAAGGGGTTTGAGGGCCAGAGTGATAGTACAACAGGCAGGAGCTTGCACATGGCTGACCAGGGTTCGGTCCTCAGCATCCTACATGGTTACCCGAGTGATACCTGAGTGCAGAGCCAGGAGTAAATTCTGAGCACCCCAGGGTGTAGCCCAAAACACCAAATAAATAAATACATAAATAAATAGGATTTGAATCTTCAGGACATTTCCATGCATTTCCATGAATACATGTTTTGAAATTTTTTTTTTTAAAAAGAACATTGTCCACACTGGTGTTTCATGAATACATGTTTTGGAACTTTTTTAAAAGAACATGCGCACACTGGAAAAATTCATATAAGACACTATTTTTCCCTAGTTTGAGTTGACCAGTCCATATAACTCATATCCTTTCAATTCTTATTCTCTCATAGTTTGATTTTTCCAGTGATATAACACTTGACTTCTTTTGAGTTCCACTAAAATATATTAATTTTTTTACTTGTTCTGTGATTAAGCTTCTATCATCTTTCTCTGTATAGTTAGTTTGTTTTAGACTGTTTCAGGACCTAATCTCCACGTCACATTGCATGTTAGTAGATTTGGTTTTATTCTAGAACTCTATTTTGATACTATCATTTGCTTTTTTATTTTTTAACCAACGCCTGCCTTAAATATTATTTTTCTCCCCTTGTATATCTTTTTCTACACCCCATCAACATGCTGATTTATCACAGGATTCCAAGAGAGCCAGCCCTTCACTTCTTCATTCAAGTTTGCAATGATCCATTAATTACCCCTCTTCTAAATGGCTCTCTGGACGACTTACTCTTCCACCTACTCAATAATTTGCCTGTATTTTCTTTTACTTGATCCCCAAAATAGTATGAGACATCTTTAGGGAACATGTGGAACTTCAATGGTTTTTATCTCCAGCTTTCCCCAGCACTTAGGGTCTTGCAATCCTGAGAAAAGAAGGGAAATGGGCCCAGAGTGACAGCACAGTGGATAGGGCACTTGCTTGCATGCTGTGAACCCAGGTTTGATCCCTGACATCCTATATGGTCCTCAGAGCCCACCAGGAGTAATCCCTGAGTGCAGAGTCAGGAGTAAGCTCTGAACACCTCTGTGCATGTCCCCAAATTGAACAACTCCCAAAAAAATTAAAAAGAGAAGGGAACAAGATTGGTCTGACAGGGCTGAGCGATATTCCAGCGAGTAGGGCGTTTGCCTTGCATGCAGCTGGCCCATGCCGACCCAGGTTCGATCCCGGCATCCCATATGGTCCCCGAGCACTGCCAGGAGTAATTTCTGAGTGCAGAGCCAGGAGAAACTCCTGAGTATTGCCAGGTGTTACCCAAAACAGGAAAAGAAAAAAATTAAAATAAAAGATTGGTCTGACATGAGCTGACTTTAGTGGGCCCATACTGGCTCTTTGTTATCTCTGGCACCGATGCCAAGAACCCACACCTGTCTCTTTGGTAACCAGGATCCATGTGTTTCTAGATTTGAGCAAAGTCCCACACAATCACACTGGTGTGTTCCCTCTGCCTGTCACGTGCGGGCCTGCTGAATTCCTCTTTCTTTTGTGTCTATAACAGGTACCGCCGCAGCTATGACTCGGATTTCACCGCTCCCTTGGTCTTGTACCACGTGTGGCCTGCTCTCATGGAGAATGACACTGTCATTATGAAGGGAGAAGCTGTCACCAAGAGAGGGGCTTTTTGTACGGTGGCCTTGCATTGTGACAATTCATCCCAAGTGTTTTTGCCACAAGTTCGAGAACATTTATAACCCCGAGATTCTATAAAAGAAGTTTAAAAACAGTTACTGGAAAAATTTCATACCAAGGAGAGAAAAGGGACTAGCTAGGCGAAGGCACTGCTCTTGTCACTAATCCGTGATTTTTCCCTTTTCATTTCCTAGTCATTTTCCTGACCAGAGGGAACAAGTCCTATTTGTCCTATTTGCCTGCTCCATTCTTAGATATGCTCTCTGCCATTGTTAGGGCAAAAAAGCCCGTTAATGTCACTGTGTTGGAGGCCCTGAATAATTCTTAAAAACTTAAAAAATGACTAATTAACTTTCAGGAAAGTTTGCCACAATTTTCTAGATGATCCTCCACTTTGGGAAACAATGAACATGCTTTATTTTTCTCTCCCTCGGCATGAGTGTTGAGGGAGGGGAATATAGGGGAGGTGAGGGAGCTCATAGGTGCTGGATGGTTGCTGTCTATACACATAGTCTGTGGAATGCTTTAGACCTGTTCTGTAATTGGTTGGTGTCAAAATGGGGTTTTGGGTGTGCAGGTGTATGAGTGCAGCTGCTGGAGTGAGGACTGGATGTTGGAACTGAGGCTATGGGTGTTTGAGTATTCTGTAAAGTTAATGTTATGGAATGTCCTTCCTGCCCTTCCTGGAAAGGGAAGTGAAATCTGAAGCAGAGGTTTCAGCCTAGACCAATGCCACCATCTGAGTGATCTCTTTTTACTATACACTGGAGAATGGGGGCAAGTGCTTCAGCCATTTTTCACATATAGTGGACAAGGGAGGGTAGTACACTTTAATAGAACCTAAGAAGAAGCCTATTGCAGCTGAAATGGTTTATTATGATTAGCAGTGTGAAGAAAATACTTGCACTTTGAAGGTTGAGCCCATAGTATGGGGTTGTGTTAATACACCCACATACTGAGCTCAGAAGCATATGCCGTACCCCTATAATGATCATCCTTTGTGTTCAGATACTTAGCGAAGTCTATTTGCAGTGTAATTTGGAATGGAAGAAGGCACTATTCTTATTTTCTGTGTCAAATAATAGTTGCCTTATAACTTCTTTAACATCAAATATATCAATATAAATATTTTCTCAAGCTTAATTTTCTAAAACATAATGAGAATCTAAAAGGACACACTTGGAAGAGTAAAAGAGGGAAATGTTTAGGATAGTTTTTGCAAGAGGAGTCCATTATAGTGAATATAGTTTCCTTTTTACTCATTAATTTAATGTAGAAAGCATTTAATTTAATCTTACTTAGCTTAATTTTAATTAAATTAATTTAGTTTAATATAAATTTAATTAATACATGTAATTTAATTTGGGAAGCAATCTCAATCATTTATTAGTTTCCTTCAATGGCATTATTTTTTCCAGTTAATTATGACCACGTTTAGGTGTTGGACATTCGGCAATGTACAAAACGATGCAAATTCCTGCCCCCAAAGAGCTTATATTCTCCAATACTTGCAAACCTTAGGGTATTTCCTAACAGCATATTTATCAAAACAAAAATTTTCAAGCACCAAGAAGTTAAACAACCCAGACTATATATGGTGGGATTTTACTTAAGAAATACCCTAATTTGTTATCAAGTATTGTGCAACTATAGGAAATGAAATTCCATAGCCTGTATTCTGACTTGTAGTAGTATAATCCTATCAGTTAAACCTTTCAATCTATGGAGTATAATGCTGTTTTAAATCATGTCGAAATAATGGAAAAATAATCATTTTTGTCTTTTTTTTTCCAGTGGAATTCAGTGCGATCTGTAAGTCGGTGCCGAAGCAGGAGTTTAAGTCCCGTCTACCCCCGTAGTCACAACTGTATAAGCATGGTACATATCTTTCTGAATTGTCCTTAACATGGTACATATCTTTCTGAATTGTCTATAGCGTGGTACATATCTTTCTGAATTGCCTATAACATAGTGCATATCTTTCTGAATTGTCTATATCATGGTACATCTCCTTCTGAATTGTCTGTAGCATGGTACATATCTTTCTGAATTGTCTATACACCCCTCATCTATAGGCAATTCTATTATCTCCAATACTTTCCTATGAAAGAGGTGTTGGGTCACACCCCAGGAGTAATCTGAAATTCCTCAAAGAGCAAGAAAAAAGTGAAAGAGCAAGAATAAAAGGGAAAATAGAAAAGGAGACCACTGCAACTTGGTATGGGACGGGCTTTAAGTTTAAAAAAATAATTGATTATCACTGGCCTACAGTATTAAGGAATTTCAGGGATTTGGCTCCACACCTTTTGTGTGTATCACTGTCACCACTTCCACCACCAAAGTTCCTGGATAATGACCAAAGTATTTCCCTGTGAGGCAATTGTCATGTTTAAGGACATTCTGTTTTGGTCGACAACCTTGCTAATTTGAGACACTTGAGTGTTTGATAAGGGCAGAGTTGGCTGTCTACCATTTAAGGCTCGCTGTGTGAACTTAGTAAGGTCTTCTTTACATTCTGTAAGTTCTCCATGTCAGTGGAGGGGGCAAATCTGGTGACAGTTGATTACATCAGCGAACATAGAACATGTGTATCCTTGATGAGAGGGAGCTGGGGAGCTTTCACCTTGTAGATAAGGTACATATTTGCTAGGGGACGGCACTGTTAGGTGTGAGGAGATGATTTTGGGGATATAGTGTGCCAGGACCCCACCTTCTCCCTTACTCAGTGGTGCATGTTCCATTCCCAGTACAGTGCATCTCAGTAGGTTCAACTTGCCACAAAGCAATGGATTTCTGGTGGGTGCTGAGTCCTTCCTTCCTTTTGAGTGCAGAGCCACTTACCTGTCTCTGGTGCACCTCTACTAATTCCAATGCATGACACCTTTCCCAGATATAACAGGGCTTGGTGTTCTTACCAGCACTGCATGTTCTTCTGTCGAAAGTGTCAGAGTAAAAACAGTTTGCCATGACACTCACTCCCTTTGCAGTTGTCTTCAGTCCAGCATAGAGTCGACTTGTCCTATTGAACCATCATGGAAATACAGTCAAGCTTGGTTGGTCCCTTAGTCCTTTAGGAAATGTCGTCTTCTGCTTCCACATTTCGTTCTCTTTTTCTGCCAGACTTGGTGCTTGCAAGTTTTAAGGGAGTTGAGGTCTTAGTTCAATTCCTATGCATTTGCCCACTGTGACTTTTGAGCTGTGACCTCAGTCACTCTCTAGTTGATGAGGGACTCTACATTTAGCTTTTGTAATCCTCTAATGGTGATGACCTGCCTTGTGTGGTGACAAGGGAAGGCTTGGGTGAGGCCAGGTGCAGTGTCCACACAGACTTGGGCATATTTGGAACCCTTGGTATGAGAGAAGGGGCCTAGTTCTTCCCTTCTTGGGAATATTGGTGGTTGGGAAGAGTTCAGACTCTTTGATGGTTCCCTTGGGTATAGTTCAGCACAACATAGACTTCTCTGACTATATCCCATAAATCAAGGCACTTTATTCCTAGGGCAATTGGCATCCCTGGTAAGATGCTGTCTCACCAGGGTATGATGGTGGCCTCTCTGCCCATATCCCCGGTTTACATAGATAATGAAGGGTTAGTCAGCAGTGCTCAGACCTGAGCAAAGCCATCAGCTTCCTGATTTCCCGGCAGGTCAGTACCTCTTCAACTTGCAAGTAGAAGGCAGTAAAGACCATTTCCAGATCTTGCTAGTGGGACCAAACATACTTCTGTACATCTTGACCCCTCAAGAACCCGCTCCTGGGTATCCTGATTATCTGCCTCCCGGCTTCCCATGAACAAAGTCTTAGCATTAGTCCCTATAGAGTAGTCCCAACTGTTAGGGTAAACAGGCGGTATCCAGGATTCATCAGCAAACACCAGCCAAAACACTGAGTTCTTCAATGTGCTGGTGGGAGCTATAGCAGTATGGAGTAGCTTGGGGCTGAAAATCCTACTCATTTTTTTCCTCTTCTGTTGTCTCTGCCACTGGTGCCAACCCATGTCTCCTGGAGTCGAGTCACAGGGTAGCAGTTAATGCAGATGGTAGCTGTGCTTGGGAGATGCCAGAGCTTTAATTGGTTTCATATGTTTTTCTGTCTTTTCAAAAGCAGTTTTGGCTCTCTTGATTCCCAGTGCTACAAGCCCCAGGCTTTTGACCTCAGGCAGCATAGGGGAGACCCTGCACTGGTGGGGGAATAAAAGGCCTCACCCCTCTTTCACATTCCAGGAAATCCACCTTGTAGAGAACGGACTTGATCTACCACAGCTTCTTAGACAACACAAATCTGGTCCAAAAGTCAGCGCCTGAGCTGTGAATGTTCTCCACCTCTCCCTCTTCCCTTGCTCCCCTCCGGAGAGAGGATCCCATCCTGCATTGTTACCTGCAGCAGAGCCGAATACACACACACACACACACACACACACACACACAATCCCAGAACACAGGATATATGTTTAGGACTTTCATCAACTGCACCTTAAAAAAAATTGGCACCATTAATTTAATCATGTATTTCATGATCATATACTTAACATACCAAGGGAAGAAAGCTTAAATGCATGAATAATTCTCTTTCACTTTATTCAGAATTTGATCAGCTTTGTCAAAAATACCAGAAGAGGTATTAAGCAGAAGGTTAAGCAGAAGAGGCTCAGGAGCTGGAGGGATAGTATAGCGGTAGGGGTTTACTTTGCACGCAGCCTGCTGGGGTTTGGTCCCCAGCATCCCATATGGTCCCCTGAGCACTGCCAGAAGTGATTCCTGAATAACCCCTGAGCATTGCTGGGTGTGACCCAAAAAGCAAAAAAATAAACAAATAAATAAGCAGAAGAGGCTCAGTTCCCTTACATTATCAGAAGAGCCAATTAAGACAAAATAGAGACCCTTTGTGATTTAGGCAGACACCATCAAAGTTAAAGAAACATAATTTATTATAAAGAGCAGACAAATACTCCAAGAGAAATATTGCCCTTTTGACAGAAAACAAAATGAAATAAACCCATTCAAATTAGTTGAACTACACACATAATCCTACTCTATTCTTTCTGTAACTTTTCATAGATTTAATCAGGGATTACAGAGATTTTATTCAAAAATTTTTAACCATGAAATCAAGTCTGCATTCACAAAGTGAAAACTTTATTAAAGACAGGCTGAATTTAAAAATCCCTTTGTCATTTTTCCCGTTCAGTCTCTGGTGGGCACTTCCAGAAACTTGTTTTGGTTATCTTCCTGGGTGTTTTTTATTTCAAAGATGGATGAGATTTATTGTTTCAAGCAGAGATAAAAAAAAAAACCAGTTTTGGTCTAATGGCTATTTAACTTTTTAAATGGGCAAGTTTCTTCCTCACTTACCCAGGGATTCCAATTTTTAGTGGTCTAATCAGGCTTTGTTACGAGTCTTGACCCTGAATCCCACTTTTACAAAATAAGTCACTAAGCATTCTGTGTTTAGTCTTATTCTAGCTTCATGGTAGAGATACCCTATGTGGGTGGAGAGGGAGCGCGCTCAGGCTGGGCTGTGGTGCCTTGTGGGGGCTGCACTCACTTATTGAGGCACTTGCATGCATTCTGGTTGTAATGCCTTCCGAGACTTGCACTCCTGTCCTGGGTGCTCACACCCAGTGCTCTTTGCCCACGCTGCTGTGTGTTGGAGATCACACCCTCTGTAGTGACACTGGGGATCCCAGAGAGCAGAACCACACATGGAGCAAGTGGGGTACAGGAGTCACTGGGGAGCCAACTTAAGGCCTCGTGCTTATGAGGCAGGTGCCTTCCCCTGCTGAGCTATGCCCTGGGCCTCTCTCCCAGTTTATGTAACTGGAGTTTCAGTCTCCACCAGGCATGGTGGTCAGCTGAACTGACCACAACAGAATCGGCACCCTGCTCTGGTAGTCTTGTCTTTCTGTTGTTTTTCATGGAGCTCTATTGATTTTGGTTTAGTGAATTTAATAAGTTCTCAAAACCAGTGGAGGGGACAAGGAGGCTTAAATCTTATAAGCATGAAAAAGCATCCTGTGGTCTTCACAGAATGCATTTACCAGGTGGCTGCCCCACAGATCACCTTGTTGCACCCAGAGCCATGGCCTGTCCAGGGCTCCCTCTATCCCCAGCCTTCCTTGTCTTTTTTCTGCTATCTCCTTCAGGGGCTGGCTCGGCAAGGGCAGAATGGAGAGTAGAGATAGAGCCCCGCCTCCACACCCCATAGATTGGCAGGTGGCAGTTTTCCTGCCTAAGGGAATTACATGGAGACTTAGTCTTGACAAAGTAAATTTCCAAGTCACTTGACCTGTGATTTCCTGCACTTGTCTCCAAGTATTTAAAGTTTATATAAAAGCATTAACTGGGTTCAATCCCTCATGCATAGTCCAGATGGTTTTAGTAATGCAATTAATTTTGAGGACACATTCTTGGGTAGGTACTGGGAGCAGGAACGGCAACTGAAATGTGCACTCTGAGGAAGATGGGCATGTGGCATTGCCCACAACAGCCTCTAGATGAGCAGGTAGCCTTGAGTACTTGCCTCAATAAGGTGGCAAGTCTCTAGGTAGAAATAGCACCCCTTGAAGTAATCCCAAATCTATTTCATGCTCCCCCAGGCTAAAGAATTTTTTGTGCTAGAAGGAGGGAAGTGAAAGCAGTTTCCTCTTCTCTCTCCCCCCTCCTCTCCTGACCTCTCCTATGCTTCCTCCACTCTATTCTCCTCCCCCTCCTCTCCTTGTCTAACTAGGCCACATGGTTTGGTGCTTGGGCCTGGCATTGTGGTGCTGCCCAGGCCCAGTGGTACTGGCAGCCACCAGGGTTGCAGGGTTGAGGTTTTAATCTCAGGGCCCCGAAGGCTGCGCCCAGAAGTATTGGGTGTGTGCTTCTACCATGCAGTGTCGGGATGGATCTCAGCTACCTGTGCATGTGAGGCATGCTTCCTGGCTGCTGAGCTCTCTCTGGCTCAGCAGATATGCATATACACATATATGCATATATGTGTATATGCATATCCATATGTATATGCATATATTTGTATATGTATATATTTGTATATATTTGCCTTTTGGGTTTTACCTCGTGATGCTCTGGGGTTACTCCTTGCACTCTGCACTCAGGAATTATACCTGGTGGTGCTCAGGGGACCATATGGGAGCCCAGGGATTGAACCTGGGTCAGCCAAGTGCAAGGCAAACACTCTACCTACTGTACTATTGCTCCAGCCCCACAGCAGTGAGCTTTAAGAAGAGCTTTATGCTATTTTGGTCTTTGGATGGAAATGGATGTTAGATGTCAGAAGACAAAATGGGACTCCTCAGTCAATTGATCAGGACACAGGTCCCTTCTTTGCAATTATAGGAGTTTGGAGGAATTGCTCCAAGGGTCTGGATTTTATATAGTGCATATTTCCGTGTAGAGCATTGCAGACTTAAATTGTCTTCCAAGTTTCAGAGTTTGAAGAATTAGTTTTTTTGTCTATTTGCTCTTGGGAGGATTACTTTTATTTCCATCAAAGAAAATAATAGGGACAACAGCTCTGAAAAGCAAAAAAATAAGTCACAGTTCTTCAGCTACTCAGTTGATCCTATTTGTTCTTTGGGTACTGGCTTGGACCAAGACATGTGGGCACCAGAGAGGTGATTCCCTCCAATGGAAATTCTCTAAATATTTGTGCAGGCTTGCTCAAGGGGGTGGGGTGGGGAGTAGCGGAGGACAGCTCTGTCTGTGCTTCTCCAAAATGATCTCCCACAATGTGACTCTAGTCTTCTTTTCAAATGGACAAAAGGCAGAAAGCTTGATCCAGTAAAAGAGACCCCCTCGGAGTTCACAAAGGTCCTACCTTTCTTGCTGAGTGTAACGAGCAGCTGCTATTCCAGTTTGCTGTTTATCATACTTTCCTTCTGTATTTGATGGATGCTAAGTTTGGGAGGGGTAGCACACAAATGGATAAAAATGCTCTCTTTTCTGAATGGGTTTCAATATAGGAATACCAATATGATTTAAACCAAGTAGCAGAGTGTGATACATGATCCAGTCCAGCAAAGAGGCACGAGGTGGCACAGAGGAGATAGAGGTTCCTGGTGGATTTGATGGTGAGCAAGGGGTTTGTGGTGGAGCTAATGCTTGAGCTGGTTGCTTAGAATGGTTGGGAAGTTGGGAAGGTCAGGAAATGACCCGAGAGTGAAAAAGGGCATGTGCGTGCTCTTTTGCTTTTTGGAGATTTAAATACTATGCAATCGTTTTTATTGAGGAATAAGTGTTCACAGTAGAAAGAAGCAAAAGAATAGAGCAGTTTGGTAAACTGATTAAAAGGAAGTTTCGAGAGTTTTTAAAGGAAGAATCACAGGTCTGCTCTTTCTAAGGGGAGCCTCATATCAGAGAAAGAATGATAGTGGACTTTTTTTTTGCAGCCATTATTTGTCTCATTGGAAGACATAAAGATGGGCAGCCTTTCTGTAAGAAGCCCCTCTATGGCGTTCTCCTTACCTCTCCTTTCTGACTTTTTGTCCAGGGCTAGTAAAGTAAATTAAGAATTAAGCTTTACATGAGAAAGTAGATTATCAAAGGCAAACCTGCTGGCAACTTCCTACCCCTTTCCACTTCTTCTTACAACAGGTTGAGTAAAACCTGCAAAGTTAAATAAAATACTGATATTTTCTCTTTTTAAATACTGATATTTCCATCAGCTGATGGTGAGCAAGGGGTTTGTTGAACAACTGAGTATTGTTCAACATACTGATGTTTTGACTACTTTTGGGGGTGTGGTGGTGGTGGGTGGTTACTTTTTTATTTTTTCAAGGTGTACGCAGAACAGTTTGCATCTTGGGTAAAGACTATTAAAATGTTTGAGAGCTGGAAACCTTGGGAGGCTGTTGTCTGGTCCAGAGAAGATCCTTAGGTGCCTGTCCAATGTTACTTTGCTTAATGAAAGCAGAGATGAGATCTGAAAAAAACATTTGATCCTGGCTGTACCCAGTGACCTTCCTTAGTAAGGGAGGCACATTGGATATGTGACACTAATCTGCAAAACACTGAATTCAGTACAGTCATTAAGCATCAAATCTCAATCTTTAGCCATCATTAAAACAAAAATATAGGCAACTGAACCCAGCTTCTCATCAGTATTATAATTTAAGCCAAGTTGAATGCCTATTTGGTTAAATTCTATAAGGAGGGGCTGGGTTTGTAGGTTCAGCAGCCAAGCAATTGTCTTGCCTGTGTGTGAGGTCATGGGTTGGATCCCCCAGCACCATAAATATACCCCCCCAAACATATAAGGAATCTTCTTCCTCAAACTAAGGGGTAAGTCACAGTTCTCAGAGCAACTGTTCAACTGGTTTTAGGGAAAATATTTTTAGAAATTTGTTTTAACTCTGCTTACTGTGCAATTCACTCCTAGCTCCAATTCAGGGTTTACTTCTGGAGGGCTTGGGAGACCATTTGGGGTGCTGGGACTTGAACCCAGGTTGCTCACATATAAGGCAAGTGCCCTACCACTGTACAATTTCTGGTTTCTCATATGAAACTTCCATATTTTTCAGATATCTCAAGTCGAAGTCCTTCTCCAATAAGTTGTGTATTGCCAAGTAAGTGGGGTTTTCTGCTTTATACACTATTTTTTTGTTGGGCTCTCCCAATGTATTCTCAGGAGGTCCAGATACCTCACTGGCTGATCTTAGCGAACCAGACCTCAGTTAAATGTAAGAGCCCAAGGATGAAATGCTGCTTGGGGCTGTGGCTAAAGGGATCCCAGTGGTGTTGGGAGTCTCAGAGCTTCACCCTGCAGTGCTTAGGTTTGGGGCCGCCCAGGGACACATCTGGCTATGCTCAGGGGACTGCGTGGTACTGGACATCAAAACAAGGTGCCCTAACTAGAATGCTCTCTCTTGGCCTTAACATTCTTGTTTAGTGCTCAGCAAAAGGAATGCTTGCCTCTCAGGGAACATATTTCCTTCTCCTTTATGCCTTTCTCGGTGGGGCCTCTGGCTGATGTGACTTTTATCAGAGAGAGTATATTGAAAGGGACACGGATGCCCCCCCCACCCTCTCAAAGGAAGGCAGAGGGAGGGTAGCCTTAGAGCACCTGCACTAATAGCCTCCCAACTCTCTCTCCACAGGGTTTTGAACTACCTGACAAGTTCTTTTGCCACACACCTGCAGCCCTTCCTCCCCAGTGTCTCCACTTGTCTGCTGGGCCGCTTAAGCCTCGTTTAAGATAATGTGAAAAGGCAACTCTGTGTATCACTCCACACAGGAAGTTAAATGCTTTGGTTCAGAGCGTTTGTAACGTCAGAGATATTGCGTTCTAGTTTATTTTATAGCTATAGATGCCATCAATTTGATAACAACTCTTGCCTAGGTGTTTAGGATCATATTCAGTCAAAGCAAAGTCCATGCCATTAGACTTGGGCTTTTTTGGGGGCCTGAAATATGACTGAGGGTTTTTGAAAAAGAGCCACTAAATAAGACATAGTGAAAAAAAAATCTTGGCCTGGCTGAGTTCCAAAGACAAGTTTTTACAGTTTATACATTGATCCTAAACAAATAATTGCTGATATTGGCATTACCTTGAGAACAATATTGAAGAGTTAACAATAGTTTAGCTCAGGTTGGGAAAAGCTCCTGGTGACTTCAAGCAAAATGTAGAGGATGGCTGAAAGGAATACAGGCCACTGGGTCCTCTCTGCCTTCTCAGAGGCCCAGCTGGGCCAAGTGGTGTATCAGTTAAAGAAGCTCCTTGCTAGAGGGCATTTTCTCGCTTTGTGTGTGCAACAGTGGTCAGAAACCAGCCTGGAGATAAATGCTCACTATTTTATGTTTCTCTCCAGGTCATATTTCATACTATTCGAATGACCTTATTTTATTATAGAAGTTACCCAGGACCCACTTTAGCCATTCAATTCAGTCCTTTACAAAGCCAGGCAACTTCATTTAACAAAAACGATCCAACCTTAAGGCTTAAATCAGAGTGCACTGCTGATGTTAAGTTAGGACCATAGCCCTTCATTTAGAGCCAAGTACTGTTGAAACTGAAGTTCAAATTAAGAGTGCAGCATGACTTTCCCAATAATCTGCCTGCCTTGTGTCACTTCCAAGGCCACCTTGAACACTAGCTACCTGGCTGTGTTTGCTATGTGGACACAAGCAATCATGGCCGTGTTTGCTATGTGCTGTGGCGAGGGTGAGTCTCAGCTGGCACCTCCCAGGTGCTTCTGCTCGTTCAGTGCTGGCATCTGCGGCTTTTCAGGTGCAGAAAACAAATTGCCCAGGGCTTTACGGCATGGAGATAAGGCCCTTGTCTTTCATGTGGCTCACCCTACATGAAAGTATGGTTCACTCCCTACAAAGCATGTGATTCCACATCTAATTTTTCTCCCTCTGTGTTTGTGTAGTCATTCCTGGGAGGCAAGGCAGCATGCTGGAAGGAGGAAGAGAAATTCCTTCCTGACTTGATTACCAGCTCACTTAAAGGCCGGGGGCAAGTGACTCTACATCTCTGAGCCTCAGTTTTACCTTTACCGAGAGGAACATGAATGAGCCCTGCTGTCTCCTTTGACTGTCCCGGACCCTAACCATTATAGAACACCCATTTTGTCCTCTCTATACTCAAAGTTAGTATAATCCAGATGCAGAAACACACAGTATCCTAGCTATACTATAAAGCAGAAAAGAAGGGAAATAATTTTAATAAAATTAGTTAAAAGTTTGGATATAACCTAAGAAGAGCAAAGTGAAGCTGTGAGATGAGCTCACAGGCGCCACAAGAGCAGACGCGCTCACCTGTTGTATTGCAGCAGCTCAAGCAGGGCACGCCATGATTGAAGAGGAGTTTCAGAGCCGGTGGATCACTTGTGGTAAATTCTGAACAAAAACTTTACACTTGTGCCTTGACTTACACAGTGTTTCCCTGGTAGAGTTGGTGTATGTTATTAAAACCACAGGATGATTGCTTTATTTTACATGGCACTAGGCCACTTCTAAAATGAAATAATTCAAACATTTGTAAATCATAAACTTTTGCAAGAGTCCTCGGAAGATCTGCATGCTTGCATTGGGTAAAAGTACACCCCTGTAGCTCAGTATGTTGACTCTGTACCCTGTCTGTCCCCATTTCTCAAGTCTCTGAGGTGGAACAGGGATGGGCTGGAAGCATTGACAAAGGGTCCCCAGATTAAATGAGGCTGAACTGTTCTCTCTCCATTTGGGCATGCTTATTTTCTTGCCTTTGGAAAATGGTAAGTTTTTATTTCATAATCTGGGTTGGGGTTTCTGTGTTACCAATTAACATCTACTAATAAAATGAAGGAAAAGTTTCTGTATTTGTAGGTTCTTTTTTTTTTTTTCTTTTTTGGGTCACACCCGGCGATGCTCAGGGGTTTCTCCTGGCTCTGCACTCAGGGAATTACTCCTGGCGGTGCTCGGGGGACCATATGGGATGCCGGGGATCAAACCCGGCCGGCGATGGGCTGGCCGCGGCAAGGCAAACGCCCTACCCGCTAGGCTATCGCCCGGCCCCTGTAGGTTCTTTTTTTTGTGAAATGTTTTCCTTCCTACTTGCCTCTCCTCAAAACTCCAGGACCCTGTGCTGCAATTACACCTGGAAGTTGTATGTTAAAATTTCCATGAGTATAAGACTTAATGTTGCAACTATTTTATATCATTCCTATATTTTTCAATAGCTCTTTATTGTGTACTCAGCATCTTCATTACTTTTTTATTTTTATTTTTCTTTTCCCAAATTTTACCACACCACTTTTAGACATACAATTGCAAGATGCCCATGCAGAGCCTTGGTTCCACAGTGTTCCAACACCCATCCCTCCACCCGAACCATTTTCCCATCACCAATGTCCCCACCTCCCCTCCCCCTTCCCACACCCCAACTACTTGGCGGGTTCTGTATGTCCCCTCTCTCCTCTCTATCTCCCCCTCCCGCCAAACTCTCCCGTATATCGTAGAATGTAGTACACTAAAGGACATAACTGTTTCCATTAGTTTGATGGACTGCATGGCAACTTGCGGGCCTCATGGTCAGCATCTGAACAGTGAAGGTGGCGGCCAGTGTGGTGGGCGAAGTCCCATCCGGCTGCTTCCAGGACCCCCAGAGGTGATGGGCCCACTCCCAAAACCCATCTGTCCTCCTGGGAGCCCCACGGTCAGCTGAGCCTGGGGAAAGCAGAGTTCCAGCTTCCCCAGCCGCATCTGAGACTGAATGTCATGGCTGGTCGCCCCAGGGCAGCTCCTGGGCAGGACCACCAGGCTCAACAAAATGGAGGGGGGAAGGGCCGACCCCCGACTCCATCTGACGAACTCCCAGTGATTCCCGCCTCTGGGAGCTGCCCACCTGGGCTCGAACTGGCCTTGCTCTGTCAATATGGTCCCGAGGTAGCATCCCAGTGTCCGGACAGCAAAGGTGACTGCTAGTGTGGTGGGCGAGTCCCATCCGACTGCTTCCGGGACCCCAAGAGGTGATGGGCCCACTCCCAAAACCCATCTGTCCTCCTGGGAGCCCCATGGTCAGCTGAGCCTGGGGAGAGCGAAGTTCCAGCTTCCCCAGCCTTGTTTGAGACTGCATGCTATGGCTGGTCGCCCCAGGGCAGCTCCTGGGTGGGGCCACCAGGCTTGACAAAATGGAGGGGGAAGGGCCAACCCCTGACTCCATCTGACGAATTCCCAATGATTCCCACTTCTGGGAGCTGCCTACCTGGGCTCGAACTGGTTTTGTTCTGTTAATCTGGTCTTGAGGTAGCATCTCAGCATCTGGACAGCGAAGGTGGCAGCTAGTGTGGTGGGCGAGTCTCATCTGGCTGCTTCCGGGACCCCCAGAGGTGATGGGTCCACTCCCAAAACCCATCTGTCCTCCTGGGAGCCCCATGGTCAGCTGAGCCTGGGGAAAGCGGAGCTCCAGCCTCCCCAGCCATGCTTGAGACCTCACTACTTTTTTAAAGAGATGTCACATATTAGTCTTGATACCTCATATACAGAATATATCAACATTTATAGTTTCTACCATGGGCTCTTCAAGAAATGTATTTTTTAAATTGATTTTTTAAAATACTAAAGCACCATAATTTACAAAACATCTGCAGATAGTGATAATTTGACTCTTTTCCAATTTGGATCTCTTTGATTTCTTTTTCATGCTTGGTTGCTGATGCCAAGACTTCTCATGTACTCTATTGAATAAAATTGAGACAGTGGACATCATTGCCATGTACCTGATCTCAGGAATGCATTAATTTATTTTTCACCATTGAGAATGATGGCTGTGTACTTAGCATAACTATCTTGAGAAAGTTTCCTTTAACACTATTTTGTTGAGGCTTTTGTCATGACAGGATGTTGTCTTTATCAAAAGTTTTCTCTGCATCAATGATCTGATCATATGATTTTCATCTGTCCATTTATTGATGTGGTATATTACATTAAATGATGTGCATATATTGAATCATCTTTGCATCCCCGGAAAGAATTCACACTCGATTATGTTGTATGACTTTTCTGATAACATCTTCTCTTCTTTTCTCCCCCAATTCTCTTTCCCTTTTGTCTTTCCTAGTTAATTTTTAATTTTATAACACATCCATTTACACATATTAAAAACAGGAGCCTACTCTTTGATTATACATCAATAAAAGAGAAATTAGTATTGTTTACAAGTACGGCACCAAGTAAGCTTTCCACAGAGAGATGCATTTAGGTCCTGTTTCGGATAAGACATTCATCTTATGAAAACATCCCACAGTAATTTTCTATTTTTGACACTGACAAATACGTAAACAAAACAAACCACAAATCAAGATTCATCTTTCATGGTCCACAAAAAAAAAAAAAAAGGATTGCAGAAATAATTTATTGCACATGTTAAACTGTTCTGAATTTTGTAAATAGAAAAGAATATATTAATTTAAAAACTTTTTGAGAATGCCTTATATATATCCTAGAAAAAAAAGAAATCAGTGAAAAAATAGTATATATCTATCTAAGTGCAGATACGTATGGCTAATTATGAACTGTACAATAAGATTGTCAACATTGATTGACTTGTGAATGTTGAACCATCCTTGCATTCCCAGGATGAATCCTACTTGGTCATGGTGTATAATCTTTTTGATGAATCTTTGGATTCTATTTGCTAGTATTTTGTTGAAGATCTTAGCATCTGTGTTCATCAGGGAGATTGGTCTGTAGTTTTCCTTTTTTATGAATTTTCTTCTGATTTGGGTATCAGGGTGATATGTGCTTGATGAGGCTATTTGGGAGTGTTTCTGTTTCTCTAATTTCCTTGAAGCGCTTGAAAAGGACTGGCAGTAGGTCCTCTTTAAAGGTTTGGAAGAATTCACTGGTGAATTCATCTGGACCTGGGCTTTTGTTTTGGGGCTGACTTTTGATTACTGATTCAATCTCCTCGATGGTGATAGGTTTGTTCAGGTATTCCAAATCTTCTTTTAGCAGCCTTGGGAGACTATAGGAATCAGGAATTTGTCTGTTTCTTCTAGGTTCTCTTGTTTTGTGGCACACAGACTCTCAAAGTAATCTCGATGATCTTTGGGATTTCTGTGGTTTCTGTTGTGATGTCCCCTTTTCATTTCTGATTCTATTTATTTGGGTTCTCTCTTTCCCTCTCCTTGTGAGTCTTGCAAGTGGTTTGTCGATCTTGTTTATTTTTTTTCAAAGAAGCAGCTCATGGTTTCATTGATCTTTCAGATTGTTTTTTAGGATTTCAGCTCATTTATTTCCTCTCTAAGTTTTATTATTTCTTTCTTCCTGTAGATTGTCTATAAAAGAGAAATTTTCTTCCCTAGAGGTTCAACTCTCCCTTTCATCTTTTATGTTTGGACAGATTCTCTGGTGAGCTGTCAGAATTTGCATTTCTTGCTAAACTCACTAGTCATTCCTGTCTGCCCTGTAGATGTGTCCAATGGTATAGAATGGAACCAGACTTGCCATGAGAATAATGAGTCCCCACGGGCTGTAGTTTGACTTGTATGGTTTCTGCCAAACAGGGAGTCAAAGTGGATGAGTCAAACTCAGGAATATATTCATGATTATTCATGAGTCTCCAGGGAAACATCTAAATTAGTGAAATGACACCCTAATATAGACTGCTCAGGTGGCCCACTTGAGAGATCTAAACTGGAATTTCCCCCAAACTGACCACATGTGTCTTTCCTGTTTACTTGACAAAGAAACAGATGTCCCAAAGAAAAGACTAAAAATGAACTGGTTTCATTTTCTATTCATGAAAACTGATGACCCACTTTTCTTTTAAAGAGGCATATTTAAAATTTCATCTTTACAGTGTCTCTGGGTTCAAAAAATAAGTTTTAAGTAGCTCCTGGAAAGAAATATTGACACAAAGAGGGACCAATTATAAGATATGAAAATTTGGAATGGCTATATGCTAGGACTTAGTGTAAATGATGATAAAGTTTAATATTTAAAAAAAAAGGAACCAAAAGAACTATCAGGCCTACCTTGAGTAACTTCAGTATTTATTAGTTCCGAAAGTTGGAAAGGTGAGAAAAATCCACAATGACTATTGGAGACCAAAAGTGTAAAATGTGGGTGGAATGATTGCTTCCTTCCAACCAACCAGATATAGAATATTTTTAGGGATGGAATATGGAAATTAATTCCACTCTTTGTACGATTGGAATATACTTAGTTCATTCAGGCTTGAAATTTGTACATGCATTTAGCCACAAGATGGCAATGTTGCTTAAGAAATGAGGTGATGGAGTAGCCCAAGGGTCTCTGACTCCACTGGCCACCAGCAGGGGATTCTGCCCCTATCTACCACCCTAAGGGAATACACCAGAGCTCAAAGTAAAGAGTACATCCTCTGATAAAATCTCTAGTTTAAGATTATTAATCTTACTGTACCACATTTTGGAAAACAACTTATTTGAAGGAGAAAGACCAGGCATAAAATATAGTGCTAGAAAATGTGAAGAGTCACATGATGACATCATTTAACTCTATAAAAGGGTTTATTCATGTGATTCCCCAAAACTCAGCATATAATTCCTCGCTTGGAATCACTGTGTGTGTGTGTGTGTGTGTGTGTGTGTGTGTGTGTGTGTGTGTGTGTGTGAACTTTTAAATCCCTTTTTGCAACCAAGCACCACCATGATGTAGGGACCAGAAAGGCAGTAAAGTCAATGTGAGAACTCATGCCCCTAAATAAATCCCCCAAGGTAGGGACAGTTCCCTGAGTACAGCAGTTTAGTGTAAAATGGGGCAGCAAAACATTTCAGCTCAAAATGGGCCCAAGGAAAGGAAAGAATAAAACAGTTTAAGGTCCTTCAGATGTAGAGGAAAACAGGTAAAAATAGAAAAGGAAATTGTCATGCCTTTCTCTAAAGTTTTAGGGAGCCTGCAGATTGCTTATGTGAAATAGTCCAGCCTTTGCTCTTAAGGTAGCCATTGAATTTTGATGTCCTTACTAACTGTCCTGAATGTCTCAATTAACTTCAACAGTGGTCACTGGCTGGGAACCCAGGTGAGGAACTGATAATGTACTGACAAAATGGGCAGCCTGTGAGCTCTCCCATGGCTGTCCAGGTGACCCCAAGGTTTGGACAGTCCTTGTGTGTTTTGTGTGTTTTGTCTTATTCTCTGCCTCCAGCCCCCAATGGACTGAGTTTTGCCACATGTTAAGGTGTTTGCCTAGCATGTAGTTGACCCTGTTTCAACACCCATGATCTTATATGATCTCCCAAGCACTGCTAGGAGTGATCCCTAATCAAACAGCAGTATGCTATGAGAACTGCTGGGTATGGCCCCAAACCAATCCCAACCCAACCAAACCAAATCCAACATAAATTAGTCACAAACAAAAAAGATCACCTTGTCAACAGTTCTTACTGAGGAAAATGTATTTTAATGAATTTGTTAAATGTTTTGATAATCTTTTTCTCAAATCTCAAAGTAAAGATTCGATAATCTTTTTCTCATAAGTAAAGAGAAACATGGGCTTTTAATGAACCTTTAAGTTTCCAAGACTTTGTTAGCATTTCAAATGGTCCATATTTTGTATGTTCTGAGTAGAGAACTTCAGGAATTTTATGGTGATTCTTAGCAAATATGTTCATTTTTTTTCCTGGATGGTAGAATATACTACTAATAAAAACAGAACATGCAGGGATATACTACGGTACTATTGCTAGAGTGTTTGATAAAGCAAACATTCTGTTACTTCAAAGGCAGGTAAATTGATCACATTAATTACTATTTCCTTGTTCCTGTCCCAAATTTTTTTTTTTTTTTTTTTTTGCTTTTTGGGTCACACCCGGCAATTCTCAAGGGTTACTCCTGGCTCTGCACTCAGGAATTACTCCTGGCGGTGCTCGGGGGGGGGGGCATATGTGATGCCAGGGATCGAACCCAGGCCCACCGCATGCAAGGCAAATGCCATACCCGCTGGACCATTGCTCCGACCCAGTTTTTTTATTGAATCACTGTGAGATACACAGTAACAAAGTCATTCATGATGGAGCCCGTCATACAATGTTCCCACAACTGTCCTTTCACCAGTGCACCATTTTCCACTACCAATATCCTCTCTCTCTCTCTCTCTCTCTCTCTCTCTCTCTCTCTCTCTCTCTCTCTCTCCCCTCTCTCCCCCTCTTATTTTCCTTTTTAGGCACTGCCACTTACCCCCTTTCAGCACTCAGTTTGTGTCCAGGGTGATCATTTACAACTGTTATTGTCATAGTGGTCCCTTCTGTCCTAACTCCTCCTCCCATGCTTCTTACCATGGACCAGTCCTCTTGACCCTTGTTTCTACTGCCCTTGGGTATTATTCACAGTTTTTTTATATCACAAATCATTCTATGTTTCTATCATTTTTTGTTTGTCCCTTTCCCTCTGACTGATTTCACTCAGCATGATACTTTTCATGTCCATGAAATAAGCAATTTCATGACTTCATTTTTCCTGACAGCCAAGTAATGTTCCATTGTGTAGATATACCACTTTATTTATCTACTCTTTATCTGCTATCTGTTCTCAGGCACTTGGGCTGAGTCCAGGTTGTGGCTGTTGTGAATAGTGCTGTAATGAGCATAGGAGAGCAGATGGCTTTCCTGCATTGTGTTTTTGGGACACTAAGTTCCAATTATTTTTCTCAACACAAACCAAAACTGCAGATGCAGAATTGGTTCCTGTAAAAATTTGTTTCTTTTCTTGCCTATTTCATTGCTTAAATTTTTTTTTCCAGAAAACATCGATCTTAATGTCTTTAGATCAGTTAGTTACATCTGCATCAGGCCACACCCCCCAAAGTTTCAATTAAAATAGCAATGTCTGAGCAAAAAGTGTTTCCTTGTGCTGTCAGAACTGCCTCTGTGCATGGGGCTGGACCAGGGTTGGTACTTAGAGACTGATACTTCCTTTTTTAAAAAATATTTTATTATACCACCGTGAGATATACAATTACAAAGGTGTTCATAAGATGTTCATATTTGGGTTTTAGTCATACAGTGTTCCAGCACCCATCCCTCCACCAGTGCCCATTTTCTACCACCAATGCCCCCGATTCCCTCCCCCTCCCCCAGCCTGCCGCCATGGCAGATTCTTTATTCTCTCTCTCTCTCTCTCTCTCTCTTCTCTTTCCTTCCCTTCCACGTTGTACTGTGTATCTTTTTGCCTGTATTTAATGCTCAGTTCTAGGTTGGTATTAGCACTTTTGACAGTTAACAGCACACTGTTCCATTCTCAAGACTGACACTTTCTGGCAGGTGCTTTACTCCTCTGGGCTGTGGCCCAGGGCCCCTCTAACAAGGTATGTACAAAACGTTTCTGTTTCTCCCTGTCTAACTTTGGCTTCCCCCTCAGCTCGCTGGGCTGAATCATTAGCTCAGACTTTTGGGATGGTCTCAGGTACCCGATTTTAGAGCACCCTTAGTGATTGAATTAGTTTAATTCCTTAGCTATTGCTGATCAGAGAAGTAAAGGAAACTTTCTTTCATGTGTGATTATTGTCAACAACAAAGATGGGGTAACTCTTATTATAGCTGATCAGTAAGCCTAAAACCTTTGCATTTGTTCATAATAAATTCGTATTTTTGCTTGTTTTTTTTTTTTTTGGGAACCCACATCCTTTGATGTTCAGGGTTTACTCCCTGCTCTCTGCTCAGGGATCATTTCTAGTCAGGTTCAGGGTACCATATGTGTCGCAGGGCATGGAACCAGGTTAGCTACATGCAAGACAAGTGCTCTACTACCTGCTCCACTATATCTCTGGCTCTTCAGAACCATTTTTACTGTTCCCTTGCAGAGTATGAGCCATATTATAACTTTTTCTTGGTATGGTGTTGGAATGATGAATGCATGAAAGGCGTAATTAACAGTGTTGTTAAGCCTCAACAAAAATAGTTAAAAATTTCTGTCTAGGTGCCGTAGTGATAGCACAGTGGGCGGAGCATTTGCCTAGCATGCGGTCGACCCAGGGTTTGATTCCCCAGCATCCCTTATGGTCCTTCAAGCACTGCCAGGATTAATTTCTTAGTGCAGAGTCAGGAATAATCCCTGAGCATTGCTGGGTGTGACCCAAAAAATAAAAATCATTCTGCCTAAATAAAAGCAACTGCCTAAGAACCATATTCTTTCAATATGTGAACTAGAGTGAAGTGGGCAATATAGTTCAGATAAATTTGATATGAAAACCTCAGTCATAAAAGATTTTCTTGCAATACTGGAAAAAAATCAAAGTTAATAAAAAAAAAGTCCAACACAAACCAAGTGCCAGCATTTCGAGTGAAGACAGAATGATACTGCTAATGTGTTCTCGTGGGTGCTGTGTTCTCTGTCTGCACCCCAGTCCTGCTCATCTGTGTCATTGGGATGTGATGAGTTCCTGTGATCTGAATCTTTCAGTAAATTGGGCTAGAAAACACAACAAAAAGTAAGATAGCAAGTTTCTGTGTCAAATGAAATTGTGTAACTTCTCTCTGTAGCTTGAAAAATGAAAAAGTCAGAGCTCAGAAAAAAGAGAACTTGTTCAAATTCAGTTTCTGTCCACAAGAACTGTGTCCCACAGATTGATCAATATAACACTTCATCTTTTTAAATTCTTCAGATGCTTTTAGGTCAATAAAAACTACAGGACGAAGTGGTCAGCTCCCCACATGTGGATGTACGAGCCAACAGACCTCGATCTCATTTCTAATCAGTCAAGAATTTGATGAATAAAACTTGAAAGAGATTCAATAACCCAGAGGAGCTCTTTTATTTGGGGGAAACGTAAATCTCCAATACTGACATTAAAGGAGAATGTGTCAGGAAGAGAGACCTTTTCTTGGAAAACCCCACAGTTATGAAGTTTGCTTCCTTAATGGTGGGGATTGTTCCGTGTCCTCAGATGACACTTCCTGAAAATACTGCCTTGCTTCTCTTCCCTGGAGAGCTGCCTCCCAGAGGAGCATCACCTTCAGCATCTGCATGATGGCAAAGGTCCTTAAACAACCTCTGACGAGCAATGGGAGCTAGACTAAGCACAAGTACAGACTCTCTCTGGATGAGACTGGCTGAGTTTCCTGAGACTACCCGCCCCTCCCCAAGAGTAGTTTCAAATTTTACTTTTAAGCTTTTTTTGGGGTCCTCTCCTAAAATTCTTAGAGCTCCTGACTGGTGAATCTCAGCCAGTCTGTCGGTTGAATGCTCTGGTGTGGTTGAGTGCAGTTCCTGCCCTGAGGTGCGGGTTCATGGTGGGGGTCACCAGGACCTCTCTTGGTGGGTGTGTGGGGGTATACAGCGCTGGGATGAAACACGGGTGTTTGTGCATCCTTGGTTCCTTGAGCTACCTCTTCAGCCCAATTTATAAACGCTCTTTATTGCACACAGTGTTACTGAGGACAGGAGTCTTTTTTTTTTTCTTTTTTGGGTCACACCCGGCAATGCTCAGGGATTACTCCGGGGACCATATGGGATACCAGAGACTGAACCCGGGTCGGCTGAGTGCAAGACAAATGCCCTTCCCGCTGTGCTATCGCTCCGCCCCAAAGACAGAAGGAGTCTTAATTTTTTCCCTCTTCCCATGAAACTGCAGATCTGTGCAATCTTGGAGAGGACCCGCAGTCTGTCCTGTTTGGATTTGAAGGTGGGGGTGGGGTGCTGCAGGAAAGTGGAGGCGCCACATCTGGAGCGTTTGGGAGCTATTTCTGGCTCTGTGCTCAGAAGTGAGTGGAGGCGCCACACCTGGAGCATTTGGGAGCTATTTCTGGCTCTGTGCTCAGAAGTGACACCCTGGTTGTGCTCAACCCCAAGGACAAACAGCCCCAAGAAATCAGACTTGTGTGTGCTGAGTCTCGCTGAGTCACAGACGCTGCTCCAGCCCTTCTATGCAGAACAACAGCATTGGGCTGCCCTCAGAGCTCAGCCAGAGGATGCAGCGAAGCAGAGAAGTTCAGGGAACCATTCTACAGCTCTGCACCCTTGCTGTTTTCCTTCAACCTAAGGCCATGGAGATGGGTGGAGTGGGTTGGGCAGGGGCCACTGAGGTCAGAGCCATGGGCTTGGGACCCTGCGAAGGACACTGTGTGATGAGGGCTTTTGAGGTCAGCTGAGACTGGTGCTATTCCCTGTGATCAGGAGCAAGGAGGAATGCTCCAGACACCACTGTTCTCTTTTCCAGTTGGCGTTTCTGGTAACGAAAAGCAGGCTTGCACACCAGAGCCATGAACACTCTGTGTGCAGGCTGAGAAGATATTTGGGGGTGGCTGTGTGCAGGCTGGTCACTGTCCCTAAAGGTTTCTGGAGCCTGGTTCATGTTTTGCCCCTGTGAGTGTTGTTTTGCTTTCAAAGTCCTTGAGCCTTCAGGAAAATGTGGATGCTACCCCCACATTCATCTAACTTTTGTTTGTTTTGGGCCACACCTGGCTGTGCTCAGGGCTTACTCCTGGCTCTGTGTTCAGGGATCACTCCTGGTGGACTTGGGGACTGAGGTGCTTGGGATCGAACCCAGGTTTGCTTCATGCAAGTATTTCTCAGGCCCCATCTGTAATATTTTTACATTCTTTATTATTATTATTTTAAAATTTTTATTATACCACTGTGAGATATACAATTACAAAGATTTTCATGATTGGGTCTCAGCCACTCAGTGTTACAGCACCCAACCCTCCACCACCCTTCCAATATCCCCCAATTCCCCTCCCCGCAGTCTGCCTCTTGGCCTCCTCCCTCCCTCCCTCCCCTCCTCCTCCTCCTTTCCCCTGCTCCTCCCCCTCTTCCTCCACCTCCTCCCCCTCTTCCTCCTCCCCTCCTCCCTCCTCTTCCTTCTTCTTCTTCTTCTTCTTCTTCTTCTTCTTCTTTCTTCTTCTTCTTCTTCTCTTCTTCTTCTTCTTCTTCTTTCTTCTTCTTCTTCTCTTCTTCTTCTTCTTCTCCTTCTTCTTCTTCTTCTTCTCTTCTTCTTCTTCTTCTCTTTCTTCTTCTTCTTCTTCTTCTTCTTCTTCTTCTTTCTCCTTCCTCCTTCTCCTCCCTCTCTCCTCCTCCTCCTTCTTCTTCCTTTTCTTCTTCTCTCCTTTTTTTCTCTCCATCTGCAATTTTTTTTTAAAAAAAGGACCATTACAGTCTAACCTAAAAGCCCCTCTCACGTGCACAATTCACTGACTGCTGCTTTTAAAAAATAATAATACTTTCTAAAGAGACAGTAGTAGCATATTTCACCATAGCCCATAGAAAAATTAGCCCTGATAACCTCGATATTGATATTGAGCTTTTCATTATTACATGTGAGTCCAGTCAGGCAAGGGATTTAGTGAACTAAGTATGACAATAACACATCACTGGTGCAAATTTTCTGCAAAGTCACCCTCTGGAGTTGTTTTTCCTAGGCTAAAATGCAGCCTGCTTTCATTGGTCTTCCGAGTAAAAGTCGATGACCTCTACAACAATCTGACTACCTATGTTCAGGAACAGAAGAAGCCAGAAAACAGAATAGCCTGGGAATCAGGGAAGGTGCTAATGGCATTGCTCCCTTTGTGGGAGAGTGGGACATGGTAGAGGGGGAGCGGTTAGAGAACTGCAGTGCTCAGCATCCTCCCACGGGATAAGTATGCTTTTACAGTTTGAGGGAGGAAGCCCGTCTGTTCCACGCCAGTATCAGCACCCATAGTACAGCTGGTGGATCCTGACCCTTGTACATTCTGGAGTGAACTGGCTTTGATCCCTGGCACTCCATATGTTCCCTATAAATCTGCCAGAAGAGATCCCTGAGCAAGGAGTAAGGCCCTGACCAACAAGAGAATAAAAACAAACCCTCAAAATTGTGCACGTGAGAAAGGGTGAAAGAACAAATTGCTTTTGCAGGAAAGGAAATAGGGTATTGGAACCTTCAGGGGTACCCTGCTGAGATGCTCTCATTTTTGGGACTCAGTACACGTTATTATTGGAACGTAAAAACTTCCTTAGTGTAGAACCTTGACACTACAGTACAGCGTAAGGAACTCCTGAGCATTTAGGACAACGCCTGCATTGGTTCTTCCCATCAGGGCATGGCTCTGTGATACAGGGACTTCCGGAGGAACAGGCAGCATTTCTGGTCTGGGCCGCTCCAGAGCTCTGATGACAGGAAGCTGACACTGCCTTGATACAGTGCTGGATCCTGCAGCAAACGGGCGTGTGTCCTTGGAGAGGTGATTGGCCAGTGCTAAAGGGTTTCAAGAGCCCCCCTAACATGGTCCTTTCCCACTCGCAGATGTAAAAACTCCGGAAAATGAAAGGCTCTCAGCTCAGCAGTCCTATCCTATTTAAATAGATGACCATTAAACAGAAAGAGCATAAAGTTTAATAGAAAGAGAATCACCATTAAATTATAATAGAATAAATTTTCTATAGAACAACTTTTTCTCCAAAGTCACCCCTTCAGGGATGAGTCCCCACTCATCCCTGAAGGGTGACTTTTGGAGAAAATTTGCAATCAGTGATGTGTTATTGTCATACTTAGTTCACTAAATCCCTTGCCTGACTGGACTCACATGTAATAATGAAAAACTCAATGAACAGAAATGCATAAAACATGGAGCCACAAGGTAGTGTTGCATTTGGGCCCAACTTCCATGAAGAGCTGTTTATGGGGTTCCCCCGGCAGGGTGAAGCTCAGGGACTTATTACTCAGCTGCCTCAGCCCTGACTGCCGTAAGCTTTTTTTCACTGTGACTTTAATAAAGACCAGATTTAGTTTGATGTGAAATATGATCTGAAGGCCCTCATGAAACTCAAGCAGCTGGAGTCCACAGATGGAGAGAATCTGATTTGGAAACATCATTTCAAGTCCCTAATTCCAGTCCACCTTAAAGGGAACATAGCCTAATCTTTGTACCCTGGAAAGGTTCTTGCGCCAAGGTCTTAGGGTTTCTTGGGAACCTGAACTTGGCTTGTGGAGGAAGTGAGAGATGAAAGTTTTGGATGCTCCTC
>JAJIBD010009322.1:0-74405 GCA_021461705.1 Cryptotis parvus
TCTTCCTTCCTTCCTTCCTTCCTTCCTTCCTTCCTTCCTTCCTTCCTTCCTTCCTTCCTTCCTTCCTTCCTTCCTTCCTTCCTTCCTTCCTTCCTTCCTTCCTTCCTTCCTTCCTTCCTTCCTTCCTTCCTTCCTTCCTTCCTTCCTTCCTTCCTTCCTTCCTTCCTTCCTTCCTTCCTTCCTTCCTTCCTTCCTTCCTTCCTTCCTTCCTTCCTTCCTTCCTTCCTTCCTTCCTTCCCTGTATTTGGGTCATACCCAGCAGTGCTCAGGAGGCTTACTCTGGGCTTCCTCAAAGATCACCCCAGTGGTTCTGGGGATTGATATGTGGTGCTTGGGATTGAATGGAGGCCAGTTGTGTGCAAGGCAACACCTTGTACCCTGAACTGTTTTTCTGCCCCACACTGTTTACTGAGCCCGCTGTACTATCTTTCCAGGCCCTCTCTCCAACATTTAAGTTCTGTGTATGTATGCGAGCATGTGCGTGCGTGTGTGTCGCGATGCGCGTGTGTGTGTTGTGCGCGCATGTGTGTGTACTCTGTGTGTGTGTGCGTGCATGTGTGTGTGTGTGAGCTCTAATAGTCTTGCAGACGGATACAAACTCATAAAGCGAGTCTTGGCTCTGACACTAGGTTTCCATTTCAGAGGACAAGGTATGCACAGAGTTTCAGGGGGACCCAGGGAAGAGGCAGATTGGGGGCCAGGGTGGTTTGGTTGAGAGGGTGGCTATAAAAACGAGGATTCCTTTTTCCACCAAGAGAAACCCAGAGCTCCTCCAGAGGCCCCAACAATGATCTCCAGCCCGCACAGAGGGGTGAGCATCGCCCTTCCCTGCTGGTGTGTATTCCAGGAATTGCCTTGGGAATATCTATTCCAGGTGCACCCAAGAATAGCTTCAATGCTCCCAGCGTGGAGCCAGGAGCCAGGGAGACTTGTCCCAGGAATCAGAGACTAAACAAAAAAGGAGAAAGAGCTCGATGGGAGGGGCCAGCCAAGGTCCCAGATTTTCGGTTTTTTCTTCTTTACTTGGTGCTGGAATCCACCGGGGAGCTCACCGCGGTCAGATGCTCTAACACGGAGCATCACCGACACTGCCTCCTTTCACCAGAGTCCAAACCCGCTTTCTTTCTCAACTGGATCTTCCAGGCATGATGCAGGAAAGGCCTGAAAGAATTGGCTCTAGTCTGAGGGGGCAGGTACCAAAGGGTAGTTGAGGGTGGTCGTTCTTTGCATGAGAAATAGCTGCTTGGTGTTTATTCTGGGAACCAATTACTGGGAGCAGGGGTGGGGGCAGCTGCAGGCCCCCAGAAGCTTTTCTGATTCCGTCTCCAGCTACCATTTGGGTTCCTCTTCCAGAACTCCCTGGAGACTCCTGGGCTCCCCTGGGGCCCAGGGCCAGTTTCTTTGGGGAAACAGATATTATTTATATCATGAAGGCAGACGAGATCACGCAATGTCATTTCCACACTAGAAACCGACCGCTGGTGATGAACAAAGCCAGAGGGTGTCAGGGCCAAACGCTCTCCTGGCTCCAGGGAAACGCATATCGCCGCTGGGTGATGTCTGCGTGTCACTCTTACTCTCTGATTCTTGTTGATTTGCAGCATCACAATGCATCACACCATTTGCAGCAGGGTTTCGCGTGCCTTCGGGGGTGCACCACACCCCTGCACCAGTGTGTGCTTCCCTCCAGCCTTGCCTCTGGTCCCTCCCATACGCCCCCTCCCCATCCCCCCTTAAAGCAATTCATGGGCAAGCTACACGAGTCTCTCTTTCTCTCTCTCTCTCTCTCTCTCTCTCTCTCTGTGTGTGTGTGTGTGTGTGTGTGTGTGTGTGCGCGCGCGTGCATACCCTGTAGTGCTCAGTGTTTACTTCTGCCTCTGTCCTCAGGGGTCAATCCTGGCTCAGAGGATCTTATGTGGTGTCAGAGACTGAACCTGGGTCGGTTGTGTACAAGGCAATTAAGTACCCTACCTGCTGGACTATAGCTGTGACCCCCCTAACTAGACAATCTTCTGAGCACTTCTTCTCGGATCATTTCTTAGTCTTTTATCCGAAGCTTGAGGGTCTCCCCCCACCAACACCCACCAAGTAAAGCAAGCCTCCGCCCAGTATGTGTGCTCTAACTCATTCTGCTGCAAGCTTTCCCTCCACATTCATGAAGCAGAGGATCCTGGGCCCTGTGGGATTGTGTCCAAGCACAAATGTTGCCACTCCTTGGCTTCTGCTCCCCCTTTGACAATCACACTTGCAGTCCAGAGTCCCCTGCTCGGTCCTTCCTCCAGGTACAGCAACAGGGGGCCCTCCCGTGTGGTCCCACTGCCCCTTCCCTCTCTGCCTCTCCCTGTCCTTTGCAATTCCTCCAGCGGGAAACTGCCTGGACACAGGGGGCTGGATGTGTGAGGGAGGGGAGAGAGAAGGGAGAGGAGGCGGGAGAGGGGGAGCTCCCAGTACCCAGGAGTGCATTCAGCTCCATTTCTGTGTGTGTGTGTGTGAGTGTGTGTGTGTGTGTGTGTGTGTGTGTGTGTGTGTGTTTGGGGGCCTCACCCAGAAGTGCTCAGGAATCATTTCTGGCAGGGTTCAGGGGAGCATAGGCAGTGCCTGGGCTCAAATCTTAGTCAGCTGCCTGCAAGACAACCCCCTACCTGCGATCTATAGCTCTAGCCTCTCAGTTCCGTTCTTTCTCTCCCCAGTGGGTTCAAATAGATGGGGGAGGGGTTCAAAAGCAAAATCATGGTGCCAGGAAGAGAAGCTCAAGGCTGGACTCACGCCTGCATGAGGAGCCCACTTTGATGGCTGGTGCTGCCCTCGTGCTCCCAGCGGCCCCTGGTGTAGCCCCTGCACCCTTACACCCTCACTGTCGGGGGCACCTTTGTTCCCCTGTGCCCCATTATCGGGTAGTAGGATCGACTCCACTTCTGCCTCCAGGGAACCAGCGGCCAGTGGACAGATAAACACTTGTGAATCCAGCAAAGTTCCAAAAGGCTTTTACACACACAAGTTCTAGCATTACAATCCAAGAACAGGAAACCCCCAAACTTTCAGTTCCTAGCAGGACCTACACCGCGTGCTCAGGTTGGTACCTAGGCCAAGATGGCCACTGCACTCTGACCCATGTGCTTAGGCCAGAGAGGGGACCCAAACAGCAAGCAGGCAGAAAGGAATCCAAACTGGTAGAGAGCCAAGCGGGCAGAGAGAGAAAGGAAGGAAGCCTCTTCTTATACATCCCTTTTGCCCCGACTCGGTCCACAAGAAGGGGTCTTATTCAGGGCCAATTCTATCACTTCCAGGTTAGCAAACCTAGTGACCTCACCTGGCCCAGGCCATTCAAATGCTAATTTGCCCTAGCCAAGATCTGCCTCACAAGCTTTCCACAGGCACTTTGTAGAGATGGGGGAAAGGGCATCTGAGATTAAATGTATCTCAGGATTAATACGAAAGGTCTATATCTATACCATGAATATTCTACAGCCAGATATATATTTCTCCAAACTTCCACGAGGTCCTTATCTTTACTTCAGGGTTGTTTGAGGTACTAGTCTTTAGAATTACTGAGAGCCATGCTCACTTGCCAGGAGGCAAATGGCATTTCTCTCTGATTTAATTATGTTTTATTTATTTATTTATTTATTTATTTATTTATTTATTTATTTATTTATTTATTTTGCTTTTTGGGTCACACCCAGCAATGCTCAGGGGTTTCTCCTGGCTCTGCACTCAGGAATTACTCCTGGCGGTGCTTGGGAACCATATGGGATTCGGGGGATCGAACCCAGGCCAGCACAGGCCGGCCGCATGCAAGGCAAACACCCTATCCGCTGAGCTATCGCCCGGCCCGGGGTTTTTTTTGCTTTTTGGGTCACACCCGCAATTCTCAGAGGTACTCCTGGCTCTGCACTCAGGAATTACTCCTGGCGGGCTCGGGGACCATATGGGACACTGGGGATCGAACCCGGGCCAGCACAGGCTGGCGAGTGCAAGGCAAACACCCTACCCGCTGGGCTATTGCTCCGGCCCTGATTTAATTATGTTTTATTTAAAGGAGGGTCCAATATAGCCAGGCAAACTCTGGTAGAGTTGTCCAGTACCACGGGGAGATCTGTGATAGTATGAGAGGAAATACTTATACCAGCTAACATAGAATTCAAGGTAAGAGTATGCCACCACATAGAGTCACAGATACAGTTTTCCTGCCCTTTCTCTCCAGTGTGGCCTGCAGGAGATAGCTCCAGGCAAGATGCAAAGGCTCTGGCAGCTGTGATCAGGGTGTGTACTCCAACACCTCACTAAACACCACCCACTGGGCCTGAGCTCTAAGCCCTCTGCACTGTTCTATATTTCTGTGAAGGTCCCTGAACGCCCCACCAAGCACTACTTGAGATACCCCTACCCCACCAAAATTGTTTGAAAATTGAAAGGATCTCCAGATTTCTAAGGAAATTTCTCTTGTGGAACTGAGAAATGGACACTATGCAGGCCATTCTAGTGGAGAGGGGGAGTTCTCAGTACCCAAGAGTGCATTCAGCTCCATTTCTGTGTGTGTGTTTTGGGGGCCTCACCCAGAAGTGCTCAGGAATGATTCCTGGCAGGGATCAGGGGGGCCATAGGCGGTGCCTGGGCTCCAATATTAGTCAGCTGCCTGCAAGAACAAAAGTTCTGTTTTCTTATGCTTGAGTTGGGGGCCTGTGAGGGAGGTCCCGGCAATGCTCAGGTGCTTCAGGGGCCCCATCGGTGATTCTCAGCCAACTGTGGTGTTGGTTTAGTGCAGGAACCCGAGAGCATGGTGCTCCGGGATGCCTGCAGTGCCGGGAACGTGCAGGGCATTACCGGTACAGTTGGAGGGCTGGAGGGTCTGTGGGCATATGGTACCCGGAATCAAAACTGAATCAGACACTGCTCTGAGCACTGGCCTCACTGCTATCCTATCTCCTGACCCCATTGTGAGCGCTTCCATGAAGAAACCGGGCTACGAAGTTGCTCAGGGGTAAGAAACACCGAAGGGAACCTCTTGTTACCTGCACATGAAGACGTGCTTCAGCCTGGCCGTGGGGGCATCCAGGGAGGCGCTTACAGACCTCCTTCACTAGCTCAGGGTTCTTTCTTCCATCTTCCTGCCACTGGCTTCCTAGGATCCCCTCAGGAAGCCCTGCCCATTGCTTTGGTCACCTTGTGTCCATGGCTGCCTTCAACACCTTTGTGTGGGGCACCACAGTGCGACTTGCCTGACTGTCTCATTGTTGAATCTGTGAGGGTTGTCGGGAGGACTTGAACTTGGCTTCTGAGAACCACTTTTTACAAGTTTCCTCCTCCCACCTTGATGGGAAATTCAGAGAGCTGGGTTGTTTCGTTTCTAATTTTTTTTCTGGATTTCTTAGAAAACTTAGAAAAAAATTCTAGAAAGGCACAAATTGGGCCATCTGGCTTACTACATTATTCTACCTTTAGGTAGTTCCCAAAGAAACAAAAAAGGCAACTTACTTAGTCATTGTCTACAAGAGTATTTTGTTATAATAACATATCGGGAGAAAATTGTGTAGCCAGAAAATGCAAAGAGGGGAAAAATAGAGGGGAGGGGTTATAATAGGAAAAACTGTCAATTATGCTAATGTCTAGGACCTGAAATTAAATGATCAGGGAAAAGCAAACCGATAATCAGAATGTTAGATATTAGAGGGTAAACGGTCATGAAACAAATGAACGAGTAGATCTGTTTCATTCTATTTTCTGTTTGGGGACCACAGCCGGCGATGCTCAGGGTCTAATCCTGGCTTCCTCCTGGCTCTGGGCTCAAGGGCCACTACTGCTTAGGATAAAGCCCAGGATGACCACATGCAAGGCAAGTGTCCACCTTCTGTTTCATCACCCTGGAGCCTGAAAAGATAGATTCTAAAACCATATGTCTTCTGTCGGGGGACGCCACTGGGGTCCCCGACAGTGTCAGGACAGAGGTTCTCTTCTACCTCCGAGGACACCGGTGGAACAGATGAAAACTCACGAGTCCGGTGAAGTTCCAAGAAGGCTTTTAATAGTACAAAAGCTCTTCCACAGCACTCCAATATAATGAACAAACTCTAGCTCTGGTCCGAACTTAGACCATACAAAAGAGCCTAAGTCTCCCACCAAAGAGAGAGGATCTCACCCGAGATGAGTCCTACCCAGAAGAAGGAGCAAAAGGCCAAAGAGCAAAAAGCCAAAAGCCAAAAGCAAAAGGCTGAGGAGCTAAAAGCCACAGGAGCCAAAAGCTGAAAGGTGAGGAGCCAAAAGCCGCAGGGAGCCAAAAGCCGAAGGGGCCTCAAGTCAGTCCCCTTATATACACCAAAGTAATCCAGGGAGGGTCATGTCAACAAAGAACCCTAAACAGAATGTAGAAGAGCAATGCCACACCCTATTGCAGGTATGAACAAAGGTTACACCAAGGACTAATCTCTTCTTCTGAGATTATCTCTTATGTAAAACACTAGGGGGTGGCTGGTATAAAAGTAATACATCTTAACTTCATGAGCTTCATGTAATCTAGATGGTACCCACAAGGGCCTTCTTACTATTATCTGCACCAGGGTGATTCTGAGTATCTTGTTCTTGTGTTCTGAAAGGGTCACATTCGCCTGCTTAGAGCAAAATAGTATGATCCTTCCTATAGTCTTCCTATAGTCTCAACGTAGCCAGAGTGGTAGTCTCCTGATAAATTCTAACTGTCCCACGCTGGGTGCAGTGGGTATAAAGAGGATCTGTGCCCAATCTAGAAAATATAGAAGTCTTGGTAGATGTATAAGTCAGAAGTTATTCAATCAAGGTGACTTCTGTAACTGCCACACCCTCTAGCAGTGTTTACATAGAAGAGAGGTCTCATTAGAATGAACCTTGGCTTAAATAGATTAAGCTGGGAGTGGACAAAACAACAAAGCTTCCAGATAGCTAAACCTGTTCTCCAACAGTCTTCTGTATAGGAGATATGATTAAACTACTTTTTGGGGGCGGTCCTAAGTCCCTCACGGACCCCGGGCCACCCCCACCCCATTATTCTCAGTTAACTAGATGGTTGAATGTGAGAACAAGATTCTCCCGGGCCTTGTGGTGTTGGAGGCCACCAGAGCAACACCCAGAGCTGTGAGGCTCTGAATCACTCTAGGTGAAGTGCGCCCCAGTCCTTGCACTAAATCCCCACCCCCAGCTAATATTCATTAGATAGAATTGACTTCTGGTCAGCACTGGGCTTAGTGCTCACATGAAAAAGATCACCAGTTTCTGAAGTCTGGTGCTGGCCCTCCTGGCCCTAGTAAGCCCGATCACCTTCCCACCCATCCGCGGGAAGAACAAGGAAAGGATTCACTGACTGCCAGAGAAGCTGAGTGATGGGCAATGAGAGACACAGGTTGACACAGTATAAGATAGTAGAGGGCCAGAGAGGTAGCCCGGTGGGTTGAGGCACTTGTCTTCCATGTTACCCATCTGGGTTCCATCTCTGGGCACCGTGTCCAAACACAGTCGAGAGTGATCCCCGAGCAGAGAGCCAGGAGCAAGCCCTGAGCACCGCCAGGTGAGGGCCAAACTCCCCCAAACTTGTGTCACAGGATAATAAAAGAAATAGGACCGTGGGCAACCTCTTCTCCCATACATATCCAAATGCTCCAGCTTGTGGCTGGGAGCAGGGATTCCCTGTCCCTGATCTCCTTACAGGACTTTCTAGAGGGGCTCTCAGGCATGTGTATGGATGGTGGTTGACCCACTCAGCTCGCACTCAGGACCTGCTTTTGCACAAAGTGGACCCAGGAAGGGTTGAATGGGTGGAATCAGGGGTTGGTGCTGCCCTGGGGAAGAACAGCCCCTCACCCTACCCCCCACACAGTCTTCTAGAATCATACCATAGGATTTGATCTCTTTCCATAGGAATGTTGAACCCAATTCATTTCAGGGTTAAAATTTTTACCTTCATTTCCTCTTTGCAAAAAGAGCTGGTTGACTTAAGAAACTAGAGCGTGTCCTAGAAGAATGTCATTTTGTCCCATAAAGAACGGGGAACGGAGAAACACAGCAGATTCAGTGAAGGGTTTCTCCTGACTGTGTGGCCAGGACCTATTCCGCCCTTCTCTTGGGGGTGGTCAGATTTGGGTTTCCTCCTATGTGGCAACGATGAGCCTGTGACGTTCATGGGCAGATTTCAATGGCACCGTGTGTGCGTGTGTTTGTGTGCAAACACATATGGAATGCACATATGGAATGTGCATCCTATCCAAGGTTGCTCCTGCCTCCTTACCAGGAGAGAACAGAACCACCAGGAACGGGGATAAGTGAGTTGGAAAGGGAGGAGCAGAATGAACGATCCTTCATACTAATAAGGTGCTATTGAAAGTTTGGCAGTATTTGTGTGACCAGAGCTACACTCTAACCTATGGCAAACATGATTTAGTTTCCCTATTGTTTCACTTCAAGCTGGGTGTCAAGAATGAGCAAATGATGCTATGTGGGACATCCTGTGTTTGTTTTATGGTCTATGAAGCCGGTGAAGAGACTGTATTTCCCTGCGATCGTTAAAGCTCAGAGCTCTTGGCTGAGCCAGGGTTCTATGAGACACTAACCGCAGTGGGAATGAAGTGCTTTCCCGCTAGCTTTGCAGTTTACCATAGTAAAATTGTTCCAAAGTGAAAAATCTATTTAAAAAATAAGAGGTCAGGGCTGGGGATGAATTCAGGGCCAGGGATGGTTCATGTGCATGAGGCCCTGAATTGCATGCTTGGAAACAGTGGAAAATCAAATCAGATCAAATCCATAATGTGAGATCTTGTTACTGGCATGATAGACCCTTCTCAGTGTATCAATTGCTCTCCGTAACATAATCTTTGGGAAATTCTCCCCTCAATGGCATTGTGTTTTTATGTAGATAACCTACAGACATCAGTGTATTCACCCACAAGTTAGAGAAGGAAAGCCCTTCTAGAAAAATACACCTAAATGAAAATAGCACCTGTCAGTAGGATTTGGCAGCTTTTAATTCTTTCTCAACTTTTGAACTTTTAAAATTTTTCTCTGACAAATATAGTATTTCATATATATGTGATTACTGGCATGAAAATCAGTTATGTATTCAATGATAACAAAACGATAGAGAGAGTTTCATAACAAGAAAAAAATGAGGCAAATAGATTTCCACGAGCCTCGGGACGTCTGCACTTAGATAAACCGATGAAGTTGTGGGTAGCACGGGGCAGTGGTATCTGCAGAGCTCTTATGGTTCCCACTCTCCCTTCTGAATGTGGTTCATATAAATGAGACAAAGCAGCTAATAACACTTTGGAACACAAAGTCAAATTGATAATGCCAGTATCCCTACATTAGCACAATGACGAGCTTAGTGACTATTGCCCGGCTAATGAATGGGTGAGAAGAGAAAGCCTCTTGGCTTTGTGAAGCTTAACATTAAAATGAGCTGTATCCATTACCTTGGGTGCAGAAAATAAAGAGACAGAAGACCGTTCAGTCAACTGGATGCTAGATCCCTACCCCAGATACACGCCTAAGCCATTCCTGGAGCAGATGACAAGTCCGAGACCCTCCACTCAACCCACACTTTGGGGGGGTGAATCCAGAAAGGCAAAATCATTTTCAATCTGAAAACTATTACTATTGCTCCTTTGAAGTCCCGGCATTTCTACGTACTACATTGACTGGGCCAGAGCGTGCCATGGGAGTGATGGGGAAATTGTAGACGCCAGAGCCCCTAGATTTGCCTAGAAACAAAAGCGATGGCTTGTTGTTTGTTGTTGTTTTATAGCAGAATTTTAAGCCAAAAAAGTCGATCCATTTATCAATCAGCTAAGTTGCGAGGGCTAGTAGAGTCTGGTGTTGGGTGTGGGGAGTGGAGAAGTGGGGGGCTAATAGAGTCTGCCGTTGGGTGTGGGGGCTGGGGGGAGTAGGGGGTGCGGTCAACACAGGATTTAATTTAACACCTCACAATACGTCCACATGCCCAGAAAATGTGGACAGATTGATAGGGTTCACTGAGCCAAAGAAGCAAGACCCAAACAGTGCATTAATGTATAGTGGAAGAATAGTACCAATCAGCCCCTTGTGAATCGGACAGAGGGCTTGGAGATGAAGCGATTATCAGCCATCGGGGATTAATAGTAAAGCGTGAATACCAAGCTGTATATGTTAGGGGGCCGAATATGTTGCCTATAGAAAACAACAAAGGACGTGTCTTACTATTAAGTGAGATTAGACGTAATGGCCTGATTTAATCACAAAGGCAGAATTAAATTCAGATGGCAACTTCAAAGTGGACGCAGGAGCACCGGCCACTGCTTGCATTTACATATAGCTGGCGTCGCTCGCTCCACGACACAATAAGGGAAAGTTTCTTGGGCCACTTAAACAATTTTCTATTCTTCACTTTTTTGTGTGTGAACACTCACTGTATTTATTCCTGGCTGCATTTTGTTAGTAAAGGGGAGCTAATAGTTATACGTGGTTGGAGCTTATAATTTTTAATTCTTACAAATGTTGAAGAAAAAATGAAAGAAGACACAAAAGGTCATCAGATGGGCCACAGAAGAAGGAAAAAATGAAAAGAAGGAACAAAAAGACAAAAGGCCAGAGAAAATGGCTGATTGCGTGATGCTGCGCCCACTCTTTTATCCACCGTCCACTTAGGTGCGCACCGTGTGAGGTCCCGACTGAGCGCATGAGAAATGCCGAGCTTTCTTCCCGCTGGCTGCGGGGCCACCACCACGCAGTTCAGTGACTTGTTTTCTATACCGGCAGCTTCCTCCTTCCTTCACTGCCGAAGACTCTTCCCTGCGCCCGCTGCCAGAGAATTCTCCTCAGAATTCTGTTGAGTGGGGGGCCACAGACTCAACACAGGCTATAGAGGTAATTTATTATTTGCTGGTGCCTAGGGAATTTCAAGTCCTCTGATGTAAATAAAAAAATTAAGTGCTATATCTAAAAGACATTATAGCGACAGTTTAATGTCCCTGGATTGAGTACTGCTAAGCCATTTGGATTCAGAAAAATCCTTAACAAGTGTGTATGTCAACATATAATTACGCGTGTGTGTGCAAGATAACTACAGATAAAATTACAAATGTAAAAAATAACCCTAGAATATTTACAATTCATGTCATCATGCTATTGTAATATTATGTGTGTTTAAGATAATCATATACTAAACTGCAAATGTTAAGTAGCCCTATAGTATTCACAATTGCATCTGTTATCATGCCATTGGAGTATTCATTATTGAAGCAAATATTATTATACATGAAATCATTATAATATATATTACATAATATATTATCAATGTATTCATTATCTAATAAATGTTATCTAATAAATGTTATTGCACACATCAATAATATTTATTACATATAAGTAATATTTATTGTATACAAAAATAATATTTATTGTTGTGTGCCTCCTAGATCAAATGAACGAGTGATCCTACTTGTTTAGTGATTCCTCTTCAAAGAATTTATTCCAATTAGGCTTAACCTCAGGGATTAAAGAGGCATGTATTGGAACCTTTTTCATAAAGTTGTTTTTACTATTTCCATGAAACCAAAATGATCAAAATTGTTCTTCCAATTTTTGTGAGTAATTTAGAATAGAATATTATGCTGTAGGCATCTGAAACTTTCGACAAAGAGCCTGAAGGTGACGCTGCACACGCACGCGTGGCTCGTTAGGAGAGAAATGCTGTGCCGGAACACTGAGGTTTGCAGAATTCATGGGTATGGTCTTAAGCACCTCGGGCTGCGGGCTCCGTCTGTGTTTATGGAGCAGGAGAGGAGAGGGGAGGAAGGGAAAGTGGAGGAGGGAGAGAAGGAAGGGAAGGGGAGATTTGGGGAAATGTTGGCCAAATAGTTAACAGCACTTCTTTGCAGGTATTAGGGTCTTTCTTCATTTTTACCTTTCTCTTGGTACATGATTTGTTTTGTTTTCGATTTGGGGCCACACCTGGTGTTGCTCAGGGTTTGCTTTTGGCTCTGTGCTCAGGATCACTGCTGGTGGGGCTCAGCGGGACCCTTTGCAGTGTTGGGGGTAAAGCCCAGGACTCCCAGGACTACGAGGCGAACAATCTATGAATGTAACCAGATTAAATCCTCTACTCTACGGGGCTCAGTGGTTGAGTTTAATTTTTTAAAACTATAAGCAGGAATTACTTTCAAAATCACAAATCAATTTTAGCTTTACTTATTTTTAAAAAAGAAAATGTCTCAAACAAATCTGGTGACCATTTTGAAGTGATTAGAAGAAAGATGTTCAAAGTCAAATTGCAGGCCACTCTGGGAACCTCCCCCGTCCAGCCTCCAAGCCTTCCGTATGGGGAGGTGTTGCGGGGTGCTTGCGTTGACCTTACATGTTGTTAGAGATGGTCTGAGTTTGCCTGGTGAAGCCAGCAGGCTGGCCGGCTCTCCTGTGCTGTAACCCGATGTCAGATTGACGCGATGGAGAGGTTGAATGTCAGGAGAGCGGGGCTGGGGCTCGTTGCTCTGGTTTCAGGGTAAGCTTGGAAACTGCCCTTGGGGGCAACTTTTCATGTGTTCATTTCATTAACAAGTTTTAGCTCTGAGCTGAACGGAAGGATGCCCTGAACACCAAGATCACCCGCTTGACATCAAACATGGCTGGGAAAAGGGTCCCCCAAGCAGTGAGCCCACCCTCGCGTTGTGCTGCTCCATCCAGACCCTCTAAACCACACTTGACTGTATCTCAGTGGCTGAGACACCTTTTGTGTAGGCTGTGGGGAATGTACAACCAGCCTAGGGACAGTCGCTGACATGTTTCTCAGGTATGACAATCAGCTGAGGAACAGTCATTGACATGTTTCTCGGGGTCTGCCTATGGCAGGCAGCTCAGCCATACTGCTTATTAAGAGAGAGCAGCAGACCCTAATAGGATCTCCCAAGTAGCCTTGCTGGGTACTGGTTAACTCCTGTCCTCTAGCACTAATGCCCCGATGAAAAGGTCAATGACCAGCAAGCCCAAAGTTACTTGCTGCATGTGTCAGGGGCAGGTGGAGACCAAGGCCCCCAAACCCTGCTATGTCTCTGAGAAGTCAGTGCCTGGAGGTGGGTGTCTCTGGAAAGAAGCAAGGGCTTTGCTACAGAGGGTCAGGAGGGATAGGACAGCTGGTAGGGCATTTGCCTTGCATGTGGCCCAGCCCAGTTCAATCCCCATCACCACATATGGTCCCCAAGCAAAGAGCAAAGAGTGAGCCCTGTGCTCAATGGGATAGCCTCTCTCCCCTCCAACAAAAAAGAATAGGGCTAAAGAACATTAGTAGGGACTTTATTTGTTTTGGTTTTTGGACCACACTCACCCGTACTTAGGGGTTACTTCTGGCTCTGCACTTGGGAATTACTCCTGGTGGTACTTGGGGATCATATGAGATGCCAGGTATCGAACCCAGGTTGGCTTTCTCCAAGACAAGAGCCCTGTCTTCTGTACTATCTCTCTAACCCCTATTAGGGTCTTTAGAACTCACAGGCAGTAGAATGAAGCATTTGTTTTAAATAAAATTAGAATTTTTCTCAAGTTAAAAAGGGATGAGCATTTGTATGTGCCTGTTAATCATCTTTAAAAAAATTTGGAGGACTTATCAATGGTTGGAATCTACCACAAGTGTGTGTGGAGTGGGGTGGGGTAAGTAAGACAGAGAAGGGACCAGCTTGATCATAATAGTTGGAAATGGTAACGCTAGACTAGAACTGAGTATTGAAAGTAGGTAAAGAGATATATATCACCTAATTTTTTTATAAAAATATCTTATGTGGGAAACTCACAGACATGGGGCAGAGCTGTCTTATGTGAATTTTAATCAAAAAATTCTATATGAATTTTAAAATAAAAATATTTTTACAGAGTTGCCTATTCACCTTTTTGACCGTTTTTCTATCTGTTGTTTGTTGACTTGTATAAGGTTTTGTTTGTTTGTTTTGGGGTCATATCTAGCGGTGCTCAGGGTCTGTGCAAGGCAAGCGCCCTCTGCACGTCCTCCCGCTCCGGCACCCATGAGTTCTTTCCTATACTTAACTGTTAACCCTTGTCAGACGTATGATTTTCATATCTCTCTCTCTTTTTTTTTTTGCTTTTTTGGGTCACACCCGGCGATGCTCAGGGGTCACTCCTGGCTCTGCACTCAGGAATCACTCCTGGCAGTGCTCGGGGACCATATGGGATGCCGGGATCGAACCTGGGCCAGCAACAGGCCGGCCGCATGCAAGGCAAACGCCTACCACTGGGCTATCACTCCGCCCATATCTCTTTTGTCATTTGGTACCTGCTTTTCTACTGGGAAACGACTGTCAGGGAGATTTTCACTTTAGTATTTATTTATTCCCATCTAGTTACGGAGGCAAGTAAAATGGTACAGACAGTCACTATGAAAAGCAGACTGGAGAGTCTGCTCAAGAACAGAAGCATCTTCAATCCCATTCTTCTGATTGTGGGTCTGTAGCCAGAGAACCTGAAAAGACGAACACAAAAGACACCTGTGCCCCTAGGTATGTTGTGACATTATTAACAAGAAACAAAGACCTGGAAACAGCCCAAGCATCCAGGGACCAACACATGGAAAAAGAACACAAACTAGAACTCAAGAGAAAAATGAAACAATGCTAACAGAGCCAGTTTGGACGGACCCAGAGGGTGTTAGGCCTGGTGAATTGGCCTGATAGGGAAGGACAATACTCCCTTTCAGGTAAATGTGAATTATGAAAGAACAAAGCAGGTGAACAAACAAAAACCTCTCAGGGAAGTAGAGTGGTACTTGCAGAGGAGTGTGGCAGCAGAAATCGGCTCAGAAGGTTGGTGAAGTGCGTGGGGACGGATGGAATCTAGACTTTATTTATTTTTGCTTTTTGGGTCACACCCAGTGATGCGCAGGGGTTACTCCTGGCTCTGCACTCAGGAATTACTCATGGCAGTGGATGGTGGACCATATGGGATGGTCCCATATGGGGGATCAAACCTGGGTCAGTCGCATGCAAGGCAAACGCCCTACCCGCAAGACTACCGCTCCAGCGCCAGGAATCTAGACTTTAGTATGGACCATGACAAAGATCCTCAGACACTGACCCGCACAGTGGTACCACGGCAGAAAAGGCTCAGATGCTGACTCACACAATCACATGCACACACACAATGACATGCACACACACAATGACATGCACACACACAATGACATGCACACACACCCTCACATGCACACACCACCATCTCATGCACATACACACCCTCACATGCACACACCCTCACATGCACCCACACACCCTCACATGTACACACCCTCACATGCACACACCCTCACATGCACACACCCTCACATGCACACACACCCTCACATGCACACACCCTCACATGCACACACACCCTCACATGCACACACACACCCTCACATGCACACACCCTCACATGCACACACACCCTCACATGCACACACACCCTCACATGCACACACCCTCACATGCACACACACCCTCACATGCACACACCCTCACATGCACCCCACTCACCACCCTCACATGCACACCCACAATCACATGCACCCACTCACCCTCACATGCACCCACATACCCTCACATGCACCCACACACCCTCACATGCACACACCCTCACATGCACACCCACAATCACATGCACCCACTCACCCTCACATGCACCCACTCCCCTCACATGCACCCACACACCCTCACATGCACCCACACACCCTCACATGCACCCACACACCCTCACATGCAGCCACACACCCTCACATGCACACACCCTCACATGCACACACCCTCACATGCACACACCCTCACATGCACACACACAATCACATGCACACACACAATCACATGCACACACACAATCACATGCACCCACTCACCCTCACATGCACACACACCTCACATGTATATGCATGGCCACCTGTGTGCCAACACACATGATATGTGACTTTGTTGAACGTACGCTGTGTGAGCAGATGAGTGCAAGTGTACACAAGTCGGGAACAGGTAGCCTGTGTGTGTGTGTGTGTGTGTAGCAGGGCTTGAGTGCGATCACAGGCACGCTGGGAATCACTCCTGGCAGGGCTCCGGGGACGCTAAATGTGTCGACGATTAACCTGGGTCTGCCCTAGGCAAGGCAACTGCCCTACCTGCCCTGTGCGCCCTCCATTCACCTTAGCTTCCTTTCAGTGTTAGTCGAGCTTCAATGCGTGGAGTTAAAGCTCTGAGAGCCCCCTGCAGGGATGCGCCACCACGGGAAGGAAGTTTCTCAGCGTTGTCTCCAAGGTCCTGCCAACTGCCCGCCACCCCAGCAGCGGCCCCTCTGGGCTTCTCCGGCCTCCCTGACACCACGTTAAGGGGAGCTAAGGTTAGAGGTGCTGAACAATTCCACAGGGAACGCCGTGGGACCCGGGTGACGCTGCAGTCACGGCACTGAGTGTCCCCACTGTGAGCGTGTGTGTCTCAACAGGCCCTGCAGGGCACTCACCGTTGGGTTGCTAAGGAGGTCAAGGGGACTGTGGACTGTCCCCTTAAGCTGCCAAGTTTCAGGTCTTCTGCTCAGCCGCGTTTGAACTACCTAGAGATTAATGAAGTACTGGACTACACAGATTTTTTTTCCTTTTGGGTCTCACCTGGTGATGCTCAGGCCTTACTCCTGACTCTGCACTCAGAAATCACTCCTGATGGTGCTCTGAGGACCATATAGGATGCAGGGGACAATACGGGATCAGATCCTGGGTCAGCCACGTGCGAGGCAAATGCCCTCCCCTCTGTACTATCACTCTGGCCCTTGGACTACCCAGATCTTAATGCAACTAATGTGTCCTGCCGAAACACAAACTGTTTTCTTTAGGTTACACTCCGCTGTGCTCAGGGATCACTCCTGGCACTGTTTGTGTGGGTGCTAAGCAGTGCTGGAGATGGAACCGGGGTTGGCTGGGTGTGTAAAGCAGAAACCTTACACTGCTTTCCTATCTGCCAAGCCAAAGAGGACTTAAGACACAAGCCAGCCACTAGCTCTCAGGTTTTCCTTCCCTACAGTGGAGGGAAGGAGTAGGAGGAAGTCGGAGTGGCCAAGGGGCTTCCCTAGAGAACAGAGGAGCTGGTGATTCTTAAGTCCCTCCACCCCCACTTCCTGAAACACCAGCAAAGCCAGAGAAGGTTGTCATGGTGGCGGCCTCAGCTGCTGTCCTAGTCAAATCACTCAGGAAGGAGCCCGAAGCCGTCACCTGCTCTCCAGTCTCACCTGCTTCCGGTGGGGCTGAGCAGAGGGAAACAGTTTTGATAAAATGAAACTTTTAAATCTTTCATTCTTGGTCCTCTCCCTCCATGAACAGTTCCTACCGGGGAAAGGAGTGCTTGGCCTTGTAGCATCTCGGGGACAGGAAGAACCATGGCATCCTCGCATCTGCTGGATCATGCCCGGGGGACGGGTTCCAAGAGGCCATCCGGGGGTCCGTCTCTCAGGGCCAGCGGTTTAACTTGTCACTGTCTGTGGCCCATCTCAGCAGCTTGGGACCACTTACCTTTCTGTGATCCAACATTGCTCATTGCTGGATTATTATAAGCCTGCCTGTGCAGGCCAGAGAGCGGAGTGAGGGGCAGGTCGTTGTCTAAGCTCAACCCTGTTCAGAAGCAGAGACCACCCCAAACCACAGCCACACGGCCCGGAACCCATATCCCAAGGAGCAGAAGCCCGAGAGTGTCGGGGGCTCTCACTAAGACAACACCACCTGTCCTGGCACGTGGGACCGAGAAGGAAAGTCACCCCAGAGTGGCCAGAAGCCAGGAGGGGGACCCAGGCACCGCTGCTGTGAATGGGCCCTGCGGAGGCTGCGTCCTGAGGGGATGCGGCTGAGGAAATCTCTGGGGCTCAGAGTTTCCATCAGGCAGCAAAGCCCAGTTTGGGGACAGCTCAGACCTCCCGGGAAGGAAGGGGCAACCAGACGTAGGTTACCTTGCAGGCCAGAAAGAAGGGAAGCGCCAAGTGGGGGGGGGGGTGCTGGAGTACTTCAGGAAGGAAGGGAAGGAAGGAAGGAAGGAAGGAAGGAAGGAAGGAAGGAGGGAGGGAGGGAGGGAGGGAGGGAGGGGAGGGAGGAGGAGGGAAGGAAGGAAGGAAGGAAGGAGGGAAGGAAGGAAGGAAGGAAGGAAGGGAGGGAGGGAGGGAGGGAGGGAGGGAAGGAAGGAAGGAAGGAAGGAGGGAAGGAAGGAAGGAAGGAAGGAAGGAAGGAAGGAAGGAGGGAAGGAGGGAAGGAGAGAAGGAGGGAAGAAGGGAGGGAGGGAGGGAAGCGGAAGGGAGGGAGGGAAGGAGGGAGGGAGGGAGGGAAGGAGGGAGGGGAGGGAAGGAGGAAGGGAGGGGGAGGGAGGGGGAGGGAGGGGAAGGGAAGGAGGGAGGGGGGGAGGAAAGGAGGGAGGGGGAGGGAGGGAAGGGAAGGAGGGAGGGGGAGGGAAGGAGGGAGGGGAGGGAAGGAGGGAGGTGAGGAAAGAAGGAAGGGATGGAGGAAGGGATGAAGGAAGGGAGGTAGAAAGGAAGGAAGGAAGGAAGGAAGGAAGGAAGGAAGGAAGGAAGGAAGGAAGGAAGGAAGGAAGGAGAAGGAAGGAGGAGGAGGGAGGGAGGGAGGGAGGGAGGGAGGGAGGGGGAGGGCCACAGGACACTGACCCTGAGACTCAGTCTCAGGCTGCCTCTGGTCTTCTGACCGCTGGACCACATCACAATGGTTTCATAACTGGTATTTTGTGGTAACGGTTATGCACCAACCTCGATGTGTTTGTGGAGCATCAACTGCAGTGGGTCAGAAGATAAAGACAGAGTCCAAGCCCCCGGGACCGGCAGAACAAGACCCCCAGCCCCTAAGTGGGGCTTTAGTTCAGGTGCAGGCGAGGAGCCTCGTCCTTCCTCTTTCCCTTCCTTGTTTCCTCCTCTTCCTCCCTTCTTTCTTCCTTCCTCTTTTATCTTTTCCTTCTTTCCTTCCTTTATTCTTCTTTCTTCTTTCCTCCCTTGTCTCTTCTCTCTTCTCTCTCTCTCTCTCTCTCTCTCTCTCTCTCTCTGCCACACCCTGCAGAGTTCAGGGCTTACTCCTGTCTCTGTGCTGAGGGATCACACCTCTCAGTGCGCAGAGGGCGAGACCGCACAGGGCTGGTTCCAGTCTCTGTATTATCTCTCTGGCGCCTCGGTCCTTTCTGATATGACCCTAACAAAGTCAGGTGGACCACTTTCCCTCTGGTAAGCTAGCAGTGGGGAAAAGGGGTTTTCCAGCCCAGAATATAGGATAATGTCATTCAAACGGAGTAGGGGGTGCCTGATGCCTAAAGGAATGTTTTATGGGGGAGAGAGAGAGAGAGAGAGAGAGAGAGAGAGAGAGAGAGGAGAGATGAATGGAGGGGAGGGAAGCCAATTTCTCCCCCATGTGGATGGTGAATTCACTTTGGCTACCCCTGAAAACCCCAGCAGGAGGCTTGCTTACCCTTCCCAGCCCCCAGGGTATAGGGAGAGAGAGAGAGAGAGAGAGAGAGAGAGAGAGAGTTGTGGGAGGAGTAGGGTGGGCTGGAGGAGCTAGAAGCCCCATCCTGGCTTCACATAAAGGAAGCAAACTCAAAACCCAAGTCTGGAAAGGGAAGAAGGAGAAGAAAAAAAACCCTAAATTTAATTGGCTAAGAAAGAGGATTCCGGGGCTGAGCCCTTTCTCGGCTTTCAGAGAAGGATTTAGACTGCAATGCCACCAGCCCGCCCTCCGGTGGGACCAAAAAAAGGATTAAATTGGGGGTTTGGTCTGGCCAGTACAAATGGCCCACAGGGTATATACAGTTGCTTTGCATATTGCTTGAGCTTTGGGGGGCGTCAGACGGGCTGGGGGCCGGGATAGGGCGAGCGAAAAGGCAAAGAAACTTCTTACTGTTTGCATATGGTGGGGAACCTTGTTTTGTCCCCCTCACTGTGCAGGGAGCTCGGCAGGGGGGCCCTGTGTCGCCACGACAAGATTATTTTTTCCAAATTGAACTCAACGTCCCCCACCAGCCCATCAGGATCGGCCGCCCCCACCCCAGCCAAGGTCTGGCCGCTTTAACTGTGTGCAGCAAGAGCTAGGAACAATATGTCTTGATGGATGTGAATGGCAGTGCCCCTCCCGGCCTTCCTGCAAAGCCCAGCCTCGCTTTAGTGAACGGTTCAGGAATGTGGGTTAATTCGGCCGACCCTTTCTACCCCTCCAGCTCTGTTTTTGTGAGCTTGGCAGAAACTGACACGTTTTCTTTTGCTTAATTAAGTTGTTCAGTAGAAGGCTGGTCAAACAGTTGCGTCTACGTGGGGAGTCTGCAGATACACAGAAAGCTGTGGGCGTTTCCAACATAAAAAGGGGATTCTGTTATTGTTTGGGTGTAGACCGGTCATTTTTTCAAAGTTACTGCTGCCTGAGTGCCTACAGTCCCGGCCGCGAGCTCTGAAAGGAACGAAAGCTGCTTGATCCAACTACCTTGGGTGCGAAAGTTTATTTTTCAAAGGGCTCAGAGACAGCGTGCGGCGCAAAAAGAAACGAAATGCTCTTACTTCTGTGGCATTTTAGTTCCTTCTGGTTTTCTTTTCTTTTTTTCCTGGAAGGCCAACACTGGGGAGGATTTAAATCAAATTTATACAGATGCCTGTGCAGGCTGAATTACCAGCCAGCGCGATGGAACCGTGTGGAAATCCCAAGTGTCTGTGCCTCGTGAATCATCGTCGCTCGGATGGCACCTTCGCTCGCTCTTGGTTGAACCAAGCGGGTGTTCTTCCAACTTAGCCTGGCTTTTGGGCAGAGAAATGGAGCCTGATCACTCGTAGGTCAGACTTGGGGACCAGGAAAATCCATTCCCAACCTCCCGGCTTTCGATCCTTGGCGAGGTTGCAACATTGGACAACACTGAACTCATGGAAACCCAAAGGAACCAGGTCCTGATGTGGGGACCCTCCTCATAGCCCCAGCCTTTCCGGAAACTTCCTGCTCTCTGAGTCAGCCCCATCATTCACGGCATTTCTCCCTGGATTCCGCCCATGTCCGGCTGTCTGGAGTTTTCCTTCGCAGGCACTGTCCACATGGTGCCGTTAACACCATGTGAATGCAGCTGGTACCGGGCTTCCAGGCGTGTTGTTACTGGCAAGCCCCGCCCACTAGCTCTTTGTGAGGCTGCTGTGCCTCAGTTTACCCATCACAATAGCTGTCCAGTGCTGAGTGCAGGCATCAAATGGCTCTAAGAGTCACTGGTCCTCTCTTCCCTCTGCAATAGATCAACATGGGGAAACGCGCAAACCCTCAGCACCCATCACCAGTCAGGATTCCTGGTCTGGGACCCCCTGGGTGGCATGAGGCAGGCAGAGCTGCTCGAGGGATGCCCGCACATTTCCCATCTTGGCATGGAAGGCCCTTGTCTTGTGTTGGAAGCCACACACTCAAATTCTCCCCCACCTCACCCCTGGGTCCCGGAAGCACGGTTTTGGTCAGGAAAGGCAGATACGGGCTTTTCGCTTCTAGAAAGGGAAGAACACACCCTCCTTCCCCTCAGACTGGCTTTTGCACCTTCAATGGGGTTTCCCATTGCTTCTCATATAGGAGGAAAAAGAGGGCTTTTATTTCATTGGCTGAGGTTCTGAAAGCGCCCAGTGCAATGGGCCCATGGCAGAACCATGACCGCTTTTGTGCAGAGCTCAGATCAGCCTGCTTAGCTAGGACCAGTCGTAAGTCACATACACCAGCTCCCTGCAACTTCCGAGCTATATCTGCCAGCCCCCGTACAAGTTCAGAGCTGGCTACAGTGCCATAGACCCAGAAAACCGGGCCCTATATTTAGCTTGTGTCGCCTTCCCAGCCCAGAAGACACAGAAGACTCATGTCACAAGAGCCTTGTAGCCAGCAGGCAGAGGAGGGGGATTTAGAGGCTCAGGATGGCTCAGGCCCAGCTCTGCCACAGATTGACTCATCCTGCCCGAAAGCTCCCCCAGTTCCGGGGTGCAGCCCCCAGGGGCCTGGGTCTGGAGTGTTCCTGCCTCTCTTCTTCAGGAGTCCTCCAAGAAAGTCCCCAGAGCCCAAGAAGGTTCTCCCCACTGTTTGGTTCTGAGGTTCCCCACCCTTGCTAAGGGCCCCATTCAAAGCTCCATGGTCCAATCAGCAACTGGACTCTGACAGCTGATGGACAAGCCCCAGCAGCTCTTAAATAAGAACGAAGAGGTTGTCAGAGCCCAGGGAGGGGGCCCAAGCCCATGGGAGCCCAGCGGCCCGGCCGGCCTGCATGTGCTGGAGTCCCACCGCCTGGCAGCCTTCCCACCGTCTGGAGATGCCGTGGGTCGCTCAGCTGGGAAATCACTGCCCCCTTTCAAGGTGGCGGGCTAGCACGCTCCCCTTGTCTGAGTCCCCTGACAACTCCGGGCCAGTCTTTCTGTGACTCTTTCAAAAAATCCAGGGCACAGAATTGCTGAAAGTTGCCAAGTTCCAGCTGCTACGGAGAAGCCGCCTTTCTCACTAGGGGGCTCCCTGCCTCCCCCGGCCCCCCCATCAGACCCTGCACCCAGGGAAACAGACAGACGGCCTTCCTTGGTGCAGGCTAGCCCACGAGAGTCTCGAGGCTGCCACCAGGTCCTGGAGATGGACAGGAGAGCTCACAAGGGCTGGCCGGGAGCCACGCCGAGCTCACTGACATGGGCCAGTCCACACGGAGCTCTGAGGAGCTTCAGGACAAAGAGGAATAAGTTTAAAAAAAAAAGTCTCGGTGGTATGTTCTGCTGACAAATGTAGAACCACTGCCAGGAAGCCCCCGGCAGCACTTCTAGGCTCTGGCTCCGGGCAGGGATGGTCACTTCAATGCAGGTGTTCGGCCAGTGTCCCGTATTTGCATGCATTTGCATAGCCTGTCAAACAGGCGGCTGACAGTGAGTGTGAAAAGTCTGGACACAGCCCAAACCTGTCAGTGGCTTTCTCCTTGCCAGTCAAGGTTGGCTCGGCTGCAATTAGAGCAGGAAGCGGATCCTTCTGACATTGGGCTCGCCACAGCTGGGCAAAGTTAAAGGAGGCGCGAAGGGAGAAAGAGAAGAAGGAAAGTGGGAGGCGAGAAGCAGCGCGGGGGCTCAGAGAGCGCCTTGAGAGGGAGGAAGACCCCCCCTTACCTTCGGCCTGGGAGGGCTCTTCTGGCTGGGGCTAGGGGTGACGAGCACCCCGTACTCCTCCTGGCCCCCTTTCCACCCCCCCCCCCTGCAAGCACCTTTGGTAGCATCTTAGACTGACAGGAAAGACCCAAAGTCCAGATCTATCCCTTCTGGAAGGTTCCGCCCTGATCTTTGGGGCTGCTAAGGTTGCAGGGAGAGGGAGAAGGCTTGCAGGGGGCCGAGCTAAGGATGCACGTTGTCGTCCCCCCATCTAGCTGCATAGACTGTGGGTGCTGGGCGGTGACGGATTGCAGGGGAGCAAGAATACAACTCAGCGTCTTGATGACTGCAAGTAAATTACACACACACACACACACACACACACACACACAAAGACCCCAAGAGACAGAGGGTGCAGGGAAGCGGGGAGTGGGCTGAAACCCCCTGGAGCTTTATATCTGGGCTTGGGGCTAACGTGCGTTGCCTCCTTCTGAGACATCTCCCAGATTGGTCAAGCGAGACCTAGCGATGTATTAAATACTTCGTCTCTGAGCAGCGGTGCACACGAGAGTGCGGGAGCGGCACACAATACGTTCTGTTCATCCCCCACAATGCAGACAGTGTTCGGCTCAGGACTGCAAGTGGCAGCGCCAGCTGGCTCGCATCTCCACAGTGAAACATTGTCTGCGGCACAAAAAAATGACTCCATCCCCAGGACAAACTAGTGTGACCCCTGCATAAAGCCTTCCTCTGAAGCTATGATATCACACAGCCTAGGGGGCTTGGGCACAATTGAATCTGGTCGCCGAAAGCCCAAGGCAGAGAGGACGATGTCAGTGCGCTCTTACAGGAGACGTTTTGTCTCCGCGGCAAAGCATCGCGGTGCAGATACAGCACAGAAACATCTTTTGCATAGCCCCCTGCCCGCCCCGCCCTTGTCGCTGCCTCCTGGGCAGGACAACAGCCTGGTTCTCTGTGGGGCGGTGGGCCTCTGGCTCCCCACTCCCTGCCCCAGGAAGCTCACACCCTGGCAGCACCTGCAGACCGGGCCCCCACAGCATGGTCCTGGTGGGGTCCCCACCTGCGCCAGCCTGGTTTCCGATAGGGGCCAGACAAGAGGGTCTTTCTCTTCCCTGCCAGGGAGAAGGCCTGAAGTTTGCCAGCTTCTTCGCAAACAGCCCAACAAGTCACTCTCAGCCTTGTGCCACCTGAATGCCTGCTTCACCAGGCAACACACACACACACACACACACACACACACACACACACACACACACACATTCCAAGAAAAGGGCCTTTTCAGTGACCAAAGTGTCATTCGCTGTAGAAAAGACCTGCTCGGTGGCCACAAACCCGCCATCTGCAGTGCCGCTTGATGAGAAACATCTCAGGGCAGAAACAGACCCCCTGAGGACCAGACTGCCACAGGAAGCGTGGTGGGAACACACCGCCGGCCCCACCTCCTACCGCAGACATCCTGCAAGGCTGCTGCCTCAGCCCGCGGGGTCCTGGAGGGAAGGCGGCTCAGCAGTAGGGAGTTGGCCTTGCATGCATGAGGACGTGGGTGCATTTCCGGCACTATAGCAGCAGCCGTAGGCCATGACCTAATGGCGTCATGGTGAGGTTTAACAAGAAAGCTAGTGCTTTTTTGGGGGGTCACACCTGGCAATGCTCAGGGGTTTCTCCTGCTCTGCACTCAGGAATTACTCCTGGCGGTGCTCCGGGACCATATGGTATACCGGGATCGAACCCGGGCTGGCAAACGCCCTACCTGCTGGACTATCACTCCGGCCCCAGCTTTCTTTTTTAACTAGCTTTCTTCTAAGGAAACATTTCCCGATCATTTTTATCAATTTCTTTATAGAAAGCAATATAAAATAAATTTTTGAGGGCCTGCAATAGGGGCAGGAAAATTTGAAATAATGATGGTGGGAAGGTGCAATGTTGGTGGGATTGGGGTTGGAATATTGGACTTCTGTAACAAATTATCATGAACAACTTTGTTAAGTAATTAAAAATTGAAAAAAATAGAGGCCGGAATGATAGTACAGCAGGGACAGCATTTGCCTTGCACGCGGCTGACCCAGGTTCAATCCCCAGCATCCCATATGGTCCCTCCAGCACCACCAGGAGTAATTCCTGAGTTCAGAGCCGGGAGTAACCCTGAGCATCACCAGATATGACCCAAAAGGGAAAAAAAATTAGGCCATGGGGTTGGGAGAGAATCTGGGAATACTGGTGGAGGGAAGATGGGGTTGAATTATTGTGTGCCTAAACTCAGCTCTCAGTCACTTTGTGAATCATGGCTCTTAAATAAAAATTAAAATAATGATAGCAATACTAGGCTGGAGAGACAGTCTAGGGGTTAAGGTACTTGCCTGGCCTATGACTAACTCTGGCTCAGTCCCCAGCACTGCGTGTGTATAATCCTCAGAGCCCTGCCAGGAGCGATCCCAAAGCACAAAGCCAGAAGTAAGTCCTGAGACCACCGATATGCCCATACACACACACAAATAATCACTGTCTTCCCGTTCATCATCGATTTGCTCGAGCAGGCACCAGTAACATCTCCATATGTCCTGTCTCATGCAAGTAGAGCCCAAGGGCACCTGCTTGCTCCAGGAACATAAAGAGCCTCAAACCATTCCATCAGGTCATGGGAATGAGGTCTATAATTGTTACTGGTATTTGGCATATCAAATACTAATTTAAAAAAAATAGGAATCCTGCTTCCCACACAAAGACTTGGGGCTACTCTCCGAAGGCAGAGCAGCGCCAGGGAGGGCTGGGTCCCAGACTCGATGGCAGATTGGCTCATGGAGCCCAGGAACCACGTCCCCAGGTGGGGAATAAGCCGAGGGCAGTGGAAATAGCGTGTGTAGGAACATCACAGACTTTCTCAGGACCTTCTCTGTCAAATGGGCAGCGTTCCCTTGGTCACTGGAATCGCTCAGCCACATGCTGGCCAGTAGGAAGGATGGTGACTCCGCAGCTCTGTCGAGCAGGAACACAACTCTTGCGGTGTCCGCAAGCCTCAGCAGGTGGGTGTGAAACGCACATGGGGAAATTCACTTGGGGACCCAGGCAGGCTCAGGGGTCAAGCACCAGCCTTGCTGGCATGATGGCGGCCAAGTTTGTTCCCGGCCGATGCCCCACACGGTGAGCGTGAAACCCAGAGCACTGACTTTTGGGATTACCCCATGCCACACCCCTGAGGATGCGATTGCAGCTACACCCGGCCATGCACAGGTGTGCAGCCACCACAACCCAAGTGTGGGATTCTCGTAAGCACCACAAGCAAGCGGGGGGCGCCACGGCTGACATCACAGCAGTGACATGGGCAATAACCAAGGGAAGGAAAAGAGAAAAATAAACAAAAGCACTTGGAGGGCAAGGGGGTGGGAGAGAAGAGACACAAAGAGAGGAGAAAGAGAGAGGAGAGGAGAGAGAATGAGAGAGACAGAGAGAGGAAGAGACAGAGAGAGAGAGAGAGAGAGGAAAGAGAAAGAGAGAGAGAGAAAGAGAGAGAGAGTGCAGGGGTTAACACTCTTGCCCTACATGTGGCCAACTCAGCTTAAACCTCAGCATCACATGGTTCCCTGAAGACCACCAGGGGTCACTCCTAACCTTAGAGCCAGGAACTGCCCTTGAGCACTGTCAGGGGTGGCCCCCAAACCCATGCAGACCAAACTAAACAAAGCAAAAACGCTTTGACCCCTGACAGCAGCAACACTGACTACCATTATTTGGCATCAATCCCAATGATTTGCCCAGGGGGCTGTCTGCTGAACAAGCCCATGGCTGGAACTCAGAAAATCCCACCTTGATGTTTAGAAGGAACGTTTCTCCAGTGGCATGAAACCTGCCAGACTGTCTATCCAGTGATTCTGTGACAATCACTCAGGTTTGTGTTTTGTTTTTTAACAAGAAAACAAACACACAGACACACACACACACACACACACACACGCACTCACGCACACACGCAAAATAGCTGCCTCTGAGCTATGGTGCCATTGGCTGGGAGCAGTATCTGAACACAGTCTCATTTGCTTTATTTGCTGTGAATTCCAGGGGTCTGACGGTTGCCCATTTCCTTAAGAACCATTTTGAAGCTCACAACAGGTTCCTTTCTAGAAAGATGTCCCGGCTGCACACTGTGAAGACGGCTTTTGCGCAGTGTGTTGAGAGAACCCAGAGCCCAGGAATCATGCTTTGGAACAACGCCCACCAAGGCCATATTGAACTAGAAATGGAGTCATGGGCCATTTTTTTTTTTTTTTTTTTTTTTTTTGTCACTGGTATTAAATCAACAGCCTCTTTGCCAGGGAGAAAGGGAGGGAGATTTGGCCGGCAAAGCTTCCTGAACACCCACTAGGAGAAGCTGGTGCCAAAGGCGGACGGAGTGACCGCCAAAGAGGAAAAAAAAAAAGACCCATTTCCCGAAGAGACTCACTCTAGCATAAATGAGTCTGAGGAAGTAACGGTCGCAGAAGCGAAGGTTCTAGACCTGTGTCCTGCGCGGTCTGTGGGGCTTGGGGTGTTATTCTGTCACATGGGACATGACCCAGGTGGGACACTGAGGGCCCAGGCCACGAGGAGCAGCTGCTTTGCTACGTCCACTCGAGGCTCTAAGCCTCAGCGTTCTTGTCTGTGAAATGGGCATCACCAGAGCACTGACTTCCCAAGGCCAAAGTAAAGGACTTAAGGCAATTCCCAGTGCCTCCACATGAGCCCTGAGTCCCAGGATCATGAGCGTAGCGTTCTGAGCCTCGGAATTACGTTCTGTGTGGTGCTGCCTCAGCGTCGAGCCCTGAGGCTTCCCTCGAGGACACCCCACCCCCCACTCCCACCCCCATTCCCCACCAATGTGAGCCAAGAGGTTTGGGTTTGGAGGTCCGTCCGCCCATCCCTATTCCCTTCCTAGAGGCTCACGTCCAAACAGACCCCTGCTTCCTGCTTCACCAGCTCCCTGATCAGCATCTTTGTTGCAGGGACTATGGCCAGGGGGTCTGTGGGACCCCAGTCAGAGGTTCCTGGATGGCTGCGGAAGTAGCTGAGAAAAAATGTTTAAAAAAAAAGACCTTCTCGGGCCAGAGTGATAGCACGGGCAGGGCACTTGCTTTGCAAGCAGCTGACCCAAGACGGATCCTGGACATTCCCCATCAGGAGTGGTCCTTGAGTGGAGAGCCATGAGTAAGCCCTGAGCACCACCGGTGTGACCCCAAAACACAAGCAAACAAACAAAGCCCTTCTCTGCCCAAGGCCGGCTCCCACCATCCCTGACTCCTAAGGGTTTTCCTGCCAGGCTTAAGGGGAGCGTCTCTTCAGTAGCCGAGCCGGAGCTGGCCGTGACCACATGTGCCTGCACCCCACCTTCTAACTGAAGCTGTGGAGTCTTAAGAGACTGTTCAGGACCCCTCGGTCTGAGGGCCAGCAAGGGCAGCAAAGAGTCCCGAATAGAAACGCTTACCACACCCAGAAGGAGGAGGCTGAGAGACATCCTGATTTCCTCCACTTCTCCCTGGTCACCCGCTCCACCTTCCATACTTCCCTGCACTTCCCACATATCCTGCCTACAGAGACCCCTGACCCCTGACCCCTGACCCCAGCCTGCTCTCAGGGCCACCAAACCTGCCCTCCCAGTATTAATTAATTCTCCCCCCTAGCAACCCTTTCCACCAGACCGGAGAGGCTCCCACCCCTCTTTGAACCCCAGAAAAACTAGTGGCCACTCTGGGCCCTGGGGCGGGGTCCACCATGCAGACAACAGCCCCTCCATGAGTGCAGACAGCCGCCCGATCCCCAACGGCCTCCTCAGGCCTGGGAAAGAGACACATCTCCTGGCTGGTGGGTCAGCTCTGCCTCTAGATGGCCTCTGGGTGTCTAGAATCCCCCATTCCTAGGACGGGGAAGCCCTGTGGCAGGTGGGACAGTGAGTTTCGCTCTGTGGCTCTCAGGAATGGCACAGGTGTGGGAGCAGCTTGGTGGGCGAGCACCAGCTGGCATGGACTGACTGGGTTTGATTCCTGGTGCCTTCTAAAATAATTTAAAAAATAAATAAAGTAAAATATAATGACATTTTCACCCATGCTGTAGAAAAAAACCAGGATTGTTTGTGTCTTTCTGTTTGGGGGCCACAGCCAGTGGAACTTGGGGATTACTCCTGGCTTGTGCTCAGGGATTACTCTTGGCAGTGCTCAGGAAATCAATATTTGGTGCCGAGCACGAACCAAGCTTGTTTGTATGCAAAGCCAGAGCTTTAACCTGCTCCTGCACTCTTTCCGACCCACGAGTGACTGTTTTATCATCCTGCTGTGTTGAACACTGCCCAGGGTGACCACACAACGCAACCGTCCATCATCAGAGGCTCCTGCCTTTGGGATCAACACCAAATGCTCTGTGGGCCTTTCCTTTTTCACACTCTCAACAAGGTTCTCCGTCAGGCTCCTGTCTGAGGCAAGTTTTGTCTTATTCCATCCCTTCTCGAGTAGAGTGGACAGCCCGAGTGGGGCGAGTAGAGTGGACAGCCCTCGCGAGTGGGGCGGGTGAGACCTGCTCAGTCCCAGGACTGGAGGCCGGGGTGGGCTGGGCTTGGTTGGGTCCTGGCTCAGGGGTCCTTACATGCTGTTCCACAGGTGATAGTTGTGGGAAAATAAACCAAGTGGGGGCCGGAAGACAGCTCAAGAGGACGTGGCAGGTAGGGCTGGAGAGATAGTGTGGTGTCCTTGCATACGACTGACCTGGACTCCCCGGCACCCCTGATTCCCACCAGGTACATAGCCAGGAGTAAGTCCTGAGTACCACTGGCTGTGCCCCCCCAAAAAAAAAGAAGAGGATGAGCTTTGCATGTATAAGGCTCTAGTTTTGGTCCTTGGCACCAAGTGGCACCAAGAACATCGCCAGGCATGACGCTGGTGGTCCCCAATACCGCAGAGTCCAAAGCACAGCACAGGGTACCAGCATGCAACAGACTTGGGCTGGTGCTGAGTATCGCCGGAGTCCTCCCTGGACCCCCTGAGCACTGCTCTAAGATCCCCCTCCGAATTTTCCTCAATGAGACACATTCCATACTTTTCTCTCCATTGTCCATTTGAGGAAACTCTGATTTAACATGTGAAGAAAAACTAGAAGAATGAAATATTCCCAAAGAGTTGACCAAGTTTCTTAATGAATAGGAAGAGGGCAGGAGAGAGTACGGGGTTAAGGTGCTCGCCTAGCACAGCCGTGGGCAGCTACCTTGGCTCTGAGACGAGAGAGAAGCGACAGTGTCCCTGTCTGACCGTTCTGGCCACCACTTCACACAGGAGGACAATAGGCACTGGTGGTTGTGGTGTTGAACTCCACAACGGCTTGAGACTTTGACCCAGCACCCACCTCCTCGGCCACTCCAGGCCCCATTCCCAGCACCACATATGGTTTCCGAGCACCACCAGGAGCATGGAGCCAGGAGTAAGCCATGAGCACTGCCTGGTGGGGCTGACAAACCCATCAGGGTTTTGTCAATCAAGAGAAATGAATAAATCAGAAGAGATAAGGATTGACAGACAGATCCTCTCAGCACACAGTAACCCCTCAAGGGACCCAGCGAGAAGTAACAGGGGTCCATCACATTTGTCTCACACCAAGGGACTGTCTGGTCCTAAGGTGGGTGCAGTCCGGGCTAAAGTCTCAACCATTGTGGAGTTCAACACCACAACCACTGCCTGCCTCTTTCCTCCTGTGTGAGGTGGAGGGAAGGGGGATAGGTAACAGGGCTCCCTCAGGTACCAGGGCTCCCTCAGGTACCAGGGCTCCCTCAGGTACCAGGGCTCCCTCAGGTACCAGGGCTCCCTCAGGTAACAGGGCTCCCTCAGGTAACAGGGCTCCCTCAAGGAACATGCTCACTCCTCTCTGGTCTCAGAGCTGAGGTGGGTGAGCCTGTCCATGTTCTGATCACAGCCCATGGGCCATCCATGGCCCATACACGGCTCATGCATGACCACCCATGGCCCATCTACAGCTCCCCCACAGCCTCTCCATGGTCCATCCATGGCTCATCCACAGCCTATCCACGGCCCATCTACGGCTCATTCAAAGCCCAGTCACAGCCCATTCATGGACCATCCAAGGCTCATTCCACGGCCATCCATGGCCCATCCGTGGCCCATCCATGGACCATCCTTGGCCCATCCACAACCCATCCATAGCCCATCCACGGCCCATCCATAGCCCATCCACGGCCCATCCACAGCCCATCCACAGCCCACCCACAGCCCATCCACGGTCCATTCATAGCCCATCCACGGCCCATCCATAGCCCATTTATAGCCCATCCACAGCCCATCCATAGCCCATCCACATCCCATCCATAGCCCATCCATAGCCCATCCACGGCCCATCTATAGCCCATCCACGGCCCATCCATCCATAGCCCATTTATAGCCCATCCACAGCCCATCCACAGCCCATCCACAGCCCATCCACAGCCCATCCACGGCCCATCCACGGCCCATCCAGTCTCTAAACTCTGTGCCCCTCTCCAGGGAGCTGAAAAAGAACTCAGGTTCAGACCCGCCCTCACAGGTGGTGGCCTCCTCAGGAATCTGGGGCCCTACCTCTTGCTTTTGACCACTTCTGAAAATTCTGAAATATTTTTTGGGGGACGAGACTCCCAAGCATAGATCAGGTCTCTGGGGGCTACTCCTGGCAATACCTAGACCCTTGGGCCAGACTGTTCAAAGCTCGGGCTCAGCGCTACAGTGTTGCCAGGGCCTGGTGGGATCTGGGGCACCTCTGGAGCTTCCCTTGGGGACGGGAGCTGGGGGTGCACAACTCTGGAGTTCTCACTAGGGGTCTTGTGCGTGCAAATGCTCCCCTGACCTCTGAGGTCGCTTTGTTTCTGGTTGACTTGGTGGGGCAGAATGGGGGGGGGGGCGGGGTGCAGCCTGGCTATGGAAACAAACCCATGTACTTACTCACATAGGCACGAGTTTCTGAAACCACGTGAAAGGGAAAAACTGAAGCAACATCCTAAATTACCCTAAAGTCAGTCACTCCAGGTAACTGACCAGCCATGGGCAAGCAGTAAATTATCAATAGTGCTGGAGAGATGTCCAGGCCCCAGTGACCAGCATCCAATGACCCATTCCCCCAACGTGTTGGTGTTGGCCAATGAACACAGGGGCCACCAAGTGGGGAAATGTCGGGGCCTCCACTGTCACCTTTCAGGATCGCTTCTTGGCACCTTTTCTGGACCTTAAAGCCTGGGCCCTGCAGCCTTCAGTGTGATGGCTGGGTAATCCATCACATAAATGCGTGAACCATTGGATAAACCAACCAATCAGGTGCCATATTTAATGGATAAAGCCAATGTGTTGGGCTGGGAGTGGGCCTGGGGGATTCAAGCACATGCCTATACATGAACCCTGAGCCCATGAGTGTTGAGTCAAGCTTTTATTCTCCTCCTGATCCCCTTGGGGGAGTTGGAAGAAGAACGATGAGGATCTCAGAGGGCAGCAGGCATGACAGGACAACCCCTGCCTTCCTGGGCTCTGGACAGCTGCCTGTGAGGGTGGTCAGTGTTAGGCCAAGAGGTTGACAGTCCGAGGCCAAAACTCTGAGTGGGATGCTGTGAGCGTTTGCAAATACTGAGCAGAGGAGAGACGCACCCCTTCCTTACCCAGAGGGGAGGCGCCCCCCTTCCTTACCCAGAGGGGAGGCGCACCCCTTCCTTGCCCAGAGGGAGAGAAGCACCCCTTCCTTGCCCAGAGGGGAGAAGCACCCCTTCCTTACCCAGAGGGGAGAAGCACCCCTTCCTTACCCAGAGGGGAGCCGCACCCCCTTCCTTGCCCAGAGGGGAGATGTACCCCTTCCTTCCTTACCCAGAGGGGAGACGCACCCCTTCCTTACCCAGAGGGTAGACGCACCCCTTCCTTACCCAGAGGGGAGACGCACCCCTTCCCTTGCCCAGAGGGGAGATTAGATTCACCCCTTTCTTACTCAGAGGGGAGATTAGATTCACCCCTTCCTTACCCAGAGGGGAGACGCACCCCTCCCTTACCCAGAGGGGAGACGCACACCCTTCCTTACCCAGAGGGGAGACGCACTCCTTCCTTACCCAGAGGGAGATTAGATTCACCCCTTCCTTACCAAGAGGGAGATTCCCCCCTTCCTTACTTCCTTACTCAGAGGCAACAGGGCACTCTGGAAACCCTTGACTTGCTCTGAATATGAACAGGGTACTCTGTCCTTCCTCTTGGCACCCGTCTGATAGGCGTCTGAACATTCTGCACCTCCCGGGTGTGTTTTTCCCCGCTGGGGCCCACATCCCCCATCTGGAAAGTACCAAGTCCTTCTGGACTTTGCTTTTTATTCAACCACAAAGAATGTAAGATGCTGTTTCTGAAGAACTGAATAGGAGCCCCCCAGCCCCCCCATATCAGGGCGGCTGCTCCAGGCAAATGTAGCAATTGCCTGTTTTCTGAGTGCCTCCCCCTGCCCCCCCCACCCCACCAAACCCAACTTAAGCTGATTACCGCCATCTCAAACAACCTCCCTGGGCCCTAGATATATCCATTTAATATGGCCAAGCCAGGCAGCCAACTGCTGTTTTTCAAAAGACGATCTGACAGATTCTATTCATTTTCAAAGTAGCTCTCCATGCCTAGAATAATTATCTTTCATTTCCCTCATTCTGACACCTTTCAAGGATCTGTTGGCATCTGAAGATTCAAGCACAATCTTGGAAGAGGCAGCTGGACTCTCCACCCCCAAGACACAAATACAGAAAGGTTTCCCGTGTGGCTTCTGAAATGGCTGTTCTCTGCGAATGGGTGTCCAGATCTGCATGCTAATAGGGGCACTTTCATCTCAAATATAACCTCAGAGAGAGAGAGAGAGAGAGAGAGAGAGGGAGAGAGGGAGAGAGAGAGAGAGAGAGAGAGAGAGAGGAGAGAGAGAGAGGGAGAGAGAGAGAGAGAGAGAGAAAGGGAGAGGAGAGAGGGAGAGAGAGGGAGGGAGAGAGAGAGGAGAGAGAGAGAGAGGGAGGGAGGAGAGAGGGAGGGAGAGAGAGAGAGAGAGAGAGAGAGAGAGAGAGAGAGGTACAGCCATTTAACTGGCAGGCTTCTCACTCAGGCAAGAGAATGATGATGCACCTTTTCTTCACAACTGGGATTCCCTCAACTGACCATAAAAAGAAACCCAACGCAATCAGAGACGTGTGAGTTTTCAGATATCTCCTGTCTGGTTGATGCACCACGCAGAGAAGCAGGAGAAATCCATGGAAACGGCAAAAGGCCTCAACTTTTTCTAGCTGCCAAACTGGTTTTAAGTGAGCACCTCAGGATAATTATTACTAAGGTTCCGATCTCTAAGCTTTTTCTGGTTTTCTTTTTCTTTCAGTATTTATATTATTTGGCCCACAACTGGCAGTGCTCAGGGGCTCTGCACTCAGAAATTACTCCCGGCACTATGGGTTGCCGTAGATCAAACTCAGCCCGGTCTGTGCAAGGCAAATGTCCTACCCACTGTACTCTCTCTCTGGCCCTATAACCTCTTTGTTTTCTTTTGTCTTAAATTGAATCACCATGAGTTACAAACACCTCCAAATAAAGCAGCTTTATATGGAGGTGTTTAAAAGAGTTTGCCTCCTGCTCGGCAAGCCTGGCAAGCTTCTCGTGTTGTATTTGATATGCCAAATTCCAGTAACAATTATATTAGGTCATTCCCATGACCTAATATAATGGTTTGAGGCTCTTTATGTTCCTGTAGCAAGCCGATGCCCCTGCCTCTACTGGCATGAGACAGGACACATGGAGATATTACTGGTGCCCGCTCTAGCAAATAGATGATGAACGGGAAGATCGTGATCGTGAGTTCCAAAGAGTTCATGGCTGGGTACAGCCTGTTCCTTGAGGACACTCCAAGCACCCTCCTTCCCGCCTAGGGTCTCAGCTCGGCTCTTACTTCAGCTCCCCACCCAAGTCAGGCTCCTTCTGGGGCGGGCGGGTTAGGTTTGGGGATGATTAATAGCTCTGATACATAGTGACCCACTTGTAAGCCCAGATTCCCCAAATCAGGAAGAGAAACAGCAAAACCAAAGGTTTGGGATTTCCCTTCCCCTCGCCTCTCCCCACCCACCTTCTCCCCCTGCCTCCCCTGGCCCCTGATTTGAAAATTGGAGTCAGTTCAAGAGGTCTGCAGAGTGGTCAGCATAGGGGACTCAAGGCAAAGAAATAGGTGGGGTGTGTAGAGGCCCAAAGGACGCAGGAGGTGTGGGGAGGGGGGGGGGGGGGGGGGGGAAACTGGCCAGCGAAACTGACCTGTTCCAGCATCCCTCCTGGGGGCCAGAGGCCGCTCCCATAGTGGACAGACAGGGCCCGCTCAGGATCTCCGGCACCTCGGCAGGTGTGAGAACACTTCTTTGGGTTTTTCCCCAGCCCTCCCGCCGCGCAAAGGCCAGAGCCGCCACTGGCCAGGCTGGTCACTTCCGGGCTTTTAGTCCCGTCTCTCAATCAACAGCGCCCCTTACCGGCCCATCCAGGGCGCAGCTCCGGCCAGCTGGGGGCTCCGCGGATAACCCGGGGCCACTTTGGTTTCGCCTCTAGTTATAGGCTCTGGGGCGCCCTCAAAATCCCAGCCCGGGGCTCCCACCACCTGCGGAGTCAGGCGGCCCGTCTTTCCCCAACACCAACCACCACTAAAATCCGGGGTGATCTGAGCCTATTGGGGCGCAGGACCCCTCTATCCACACGCTAGGACCAGGAGGATCCGTGTTCCCCTATTCTAAGCGGTAGGTAGGGGGTGGGGTGTAGGGTGTCAGGGGCGGGGCTTCAAAACCAGCACGTGCCTGAAGCCCCCGCTGCGCCCCTCACTCCCAAGAAACCCCGTTAGTGCCATTGCTCTTTATAAGGAACCTCTTGGTTCACTACAGAATTTGGGGTTGGGGGCGTCTGGCGCAGGCAGCCGCTGAGCAGTCCTGGGATGGGGGGGGGGCTGCTGGAGTTATTTTAGGGGAGCCTGTGGCGCCCCAGAAGACAGATGATGGGGGCGGAGAGGGTTTATTATGCGTTCTCGCTTCTGAGATTCCATCCCCTGCCCCTCCTGGGTAATTTAAAGTTTGCCAGGAGCCCTGGTATTCCTGGGAGGGAAAACACCGTCGCAAATAAAATCAAGAGCTTGGTGCTGCCCTCCTGGGGACGGAATTCAAAACTTCTTCAGGAGTGGGTTAGCTGGGTTTTGGGTGAGGTCTGGGGGGCTGAGGGCGGGGGGCTTTGGGGGCTCCCTGGTTTTGATTTCTCCGAGTATCTACTATGCTTTCCCGAGTTCTCACATGCCTTAATTAATTCTGAATCTGTGTGGGTGCAAAAAAGAATTTTGTAATGCCTATGGCCCCCTCTTGGAAAATGGCGGTCTGGTGGTGTGTGGGTGGGTTAGCTGACGGTCAGTGGCAGAGTTCTTGATGCTTCTGGGTCCTTCTAGAGTCCCGGCCATTTAGTCTGTCTGTCGCTGGTGTTGCCACTAACCCCCCCCACTGGCTCCCTCAGGCTCCCCAAGTGTTGGATGACACCCACGTACTCCTGTGCCAGCTTCCAGCATCCCTAGATAAAGGCCCAACTCTAGGCGGATGGATCCCAGAGGTTTGCGGGGACGGAAGCCGCCCCTCAGAGGTTGCAATGCTACAAAACCTCTTCAATCATGGGCCCTGTCCGCCCACATGGCTAAATGCGGCTCTTTGAGGGCAGCGGGGGAGGGAGTGAAAAAATGCACCAGCAAATAGTACAAGGTCCTGCTTGCTCAACCCTCAAAATTCAATTCAAACCAGCAGCTTTTTCCCACAGTTCCTTGCATGGGGCAACAGCCTGGCACCCCACACCTGGTTCTGGGCCTACCCCAACTCACCCTGAATGGCTCAGGCTTTCTCATTACACACGGCCAACCATTGCTCACTTGCCTCATGAATTGTACTATTTGGTTTGCTCTGTCTTATTTTGTTTCTCCCTGTCTGTGCACATACGGTGTGCTACCCGCACGCCTGGCAAGCTACCCGTGTCGTATTTGATATGCCAAATACCAGTAACAATTTTAGACCTCATTCCCATGACCTGATGGAATGGTTTGAGGCTCTTTATGTTCCTGGAGCGAGCAGGTGCCCTTGGGCTCTACTTGCATGAGACAGGACGTATGGAGATGTTACTGGGGCCCGCTCGAGCAAATCGATGATGAACGGGAAGACAGTGACATTGACAGACAGACAGTGATACACTCTGTGCACAGATTTCTGCTCGTCCAGAAACTTTGCCGTTTAGATGTGGAAACTCGCCTGTGTTAACGCAGACGGTCAGTGGCAGAGTTCCAGATGCCCCCTGCTCCAGACGCCCCCCTTCTGCAGTGGGCCCATCTCTTTAGAAGGCACTTTAGCTTTTGTCTGCAGAATGATCTGGAAACCAATGAACTGTTTTCAGAGCAAGGCCTTTAGCACTGATTATCTATCAGTAGAGGCGGCATCTGTGTGCCTGTCTTCTATACCTGGGTCCACGTTAAAATTTCTCAGGGAGGGAGGTGGGGGAGAAATCCTAGGTGGAGAAACCCAATAGGTCAAACACAAGGAGCCCCCGGAGAATATGCAGTGTTTGTGGGGTCTGTTCCCACACTCAGCATCTGCAGGTGGGGAGTCCCAGGGAAGGGGTGCCTACAAGGGCTTCTTTTATGGGTGTGGGTGGAGCCTCCGTTCTAGATGCTTCTGGAACACCACACTTTCCTCCACTCTGAAGGAAGAAGAGAAAATTATACCCACTGCTGCCCACACACATTCACAGCCAGGAGGCAAAGGCTCTGGAGAGTGTCCTCGGAGCAGGGTGGGTGGTGGGGGCCTGGCACCAACGTCCCACCTTCACGAGAACATTCTCTCAGGGATGTCCTTTGCTCTATTACCCATCACTGAAGAAGCTCCCATTGTCTGATGTTGCGTGTTAACTTGGAGGTTTAAAACTATTCTCCTCTCCTTTTTGTGGGGGCTGGGAGAAAGGTCACACTTAGCTTTGCTCAGGGCTTGCTCCTAGCTCGAGGGCTACTCATGCTCGGTGCTCAGGAGACCTTCTGCAGTGCCCAGGATTGATCTGGGGTTGGGCATGGGCAGCACAGGGCCTCACCTGTTGTTTCTCTCCCCCTTTGCCTCTCTTGATAATCGTTTCAAAATGACAGTAAAGTCTCTGGAATAGTAGAAAGAACATTTTCTTCCGATTGATTTAAGTTGCTTGTGTGAGACAATCTCCCATTGCTTCCATGGCTGACCCCCCAAAGCGTGCAGAACAGCTGTGGAGAAGGAAACCCACACTGGCTCCCCCGGCTTCTCCTTGGGGCGTGGGTCATGACCCTCAGGTGAACCCCAGGCCGGCATCACTCAGCACTCTTTGGCGTGTCTTTCTGCAGCCTGACAGGAGTCACCGGAGTTGTAGGACGTGTGGGTGCCATGAGGGGTTCAGGCAAGAGAAAGTCTCACATACTTCCTGCCTCTCTAGGGGCGTCTGTGCCCCTCTTGGTTAAGCTGACAGGCTCCTGGCTACTGGCAATCCATTCTTTTGCTTGGATCCATTTTCAAGAACTCACTCCCCACCTTTCCAAGCTGTGATGGCCCCAACTTTCTTCTTCCCCCAAAAATCAGCCCGAAGTTCCACGAATCTCTCTCAAGGTTCCTCCTTCGTTCTCCAAGATTCCTCGAGAAACTCCCCAAGCCCTCATGCACCCATGGGACTCATTGATCTCAGCACCCGCAGGTTATTGACAAGCCCTCAATCTCTCTGCCTTGTCAGAGGTCGGAAGCCCAAGAATGAAGTAACTTCCACCTAATAATGTGTGTATAAGCCTCACAGTGGCCAAGTTCAAGGCCCTAAAATCACTTCCAAGGGTTAATGGGCACCTCTACATTCCTATGCCTCCAGCAAAAGCCTTCGGGTTTTGTAAGATGAGAGGATGTCAGAAGAGGGATGGGTAAGTTGGAAGAGAAAGAGCTTAACAGAACTACTTTGGGGGCTTTGGGTCCTATATTGGGCTACTCTAAGCATTTGGGGACCCCTTGGTGGTGCTTGGGGGCCCATGTGGTGCCAGGATTAAATCCACGACTCTGGTGTAGGAAGTATGTGCTCCAACCCTTTGAACCGTCACCCTGGCTCTAGGTAAAGTTTCATTCTGTTCCTCAACCCTCCAGAACTTGAAAACTGGTCCACGGGACTGAAATTCCTAAGGGCAGGGATGTGGGAAGCGGATGGAAGGGATGGGCTAAAATAAGAGTGAAAAGAAGCAGGTGCTCTGGGCGAGAGCGCCGTGCTGGGATGCCGTAACGTGCCTGAAACCTTCCCGTCAGCTGCAGCGTACACCACAGTGCCGCCCCTAAAAGCATCTGCGAGTTGATAAGATTAATATTTGTTAATCAGGGTGCCAGGCTTTGCCAGACCGCCTTGGAGATTTAGAGCCGGGCTGTCACGTGGCTTAAGTGACAAACGGGTTGTCAGCCCGAGTCGCCTCCCTGCCTGCTCCCTCGGCTTCAGCTCTGACGCTTTCCGGCCAGTCTCCTTTCACTTGATCAATGACTTGTTCAAAGTGTTGTTGAAAAATCTCAGACCTGTGCAAGAGGTTTCCTCATTTTTCTATGATCTGATAAATTCTCTAAGAATGCAATATCTAATGAATTCATTGCGCTAGTGTTGATTCTTTATGTTATAGAACTGTTTGTGCCTGGGTACCCGGCTACTTTCTAGTTGGGGTCTGTTTCAGAGGTCTCTTTTAAAGTCCGTTTTTTGTCATACTGTTTAAATCTTTGGAATGAACTTTTTGAAATGTATGACTTTGAAGTATATTTAGTTTCCACTGGTGTGATGAATATATCTATCTCCCATCGTTCAGTTTTTTTTAAATTATTAGAACCTGCATGGCAGAGCCTGGCAAGCTACCTGTGTTGTATTTGATATGCCAAGAAACAGTAACAATTATAGACCTCATTCCCAAGACCTAAAGGAATGGTCTGAGGCTCTTCCTGTCCCTGGAGCCAGCAGATGCCCTTGGGCTACACTAGCAGGAGACAGGACCTATGGAGATGTTACTGGTGCCCGCTCGAGCAAATCGAGTGAACTACAGGAAGACAAGTGATACAAGTGACTTAATCTAAGTTGGCTAAATCATGTTGCATACAAATATTCTTGAAAAAAATTTAAAACCCCTAAGTTGCCTATGGCCAAAATAAAGTTATGTACTGTGAATGTGTATTTTTGCTGAAATAAACATCACCCCAAAAACATTTTTATATTCTAGACTTTGTATTTGACTTATTTTAGGCCTTTTGAGTGGAATGTTTATTTCTGGCACCCTCCTGGGCTGGCACTGACAGCTAAGAATCCGGACTCAGCCAGACCCCCAGTTGCTTTGGCTTCCTGGAACAGGGACATCGTGTCAATCTTTTCCTTTACTACCACCAGCCGTTCTGAAGGCAGGGAGGGGGAGGGGAGAGTCGGGGACACTGATTGCGGATGCTCGTAAATCCTCTCCCCTTCTGAGAGAAAGTCACGAGACATGCTTAGGAGTTCAATGAAAGAAGTTTCTGGAGCAAGATGGGTGTCAGAGGAGCAAGGTGAAAACATTGTGCGTGTTACAGGTCATGGGCTATGGCCACTGGCTTGTCCCAGAGCTGTGCCTGGACTCAGGGATCCAGCCCACACTGAGTCTCTCAGCAACTCAAACTCCATTTGCAAGCACAAGCGTGGTCATGAGCCTGTGTCCCTTTGTAAGGCAAAGACGCTCCTTGGGAATATTTTATGAGCCCAAACAACCACTATTTTGTCTTTGTTTTTTTGCCCAAGCAACCACCAACCAACTGACCAACCACCACCCTCCTGAAATTCAGGATGCCATTTGCAGGGTCAGATGGATAATATAGGGGTTACGGCACTTGCCTTGCATGCAGTTGTCTGGTTCAACTCCCTGGCACTGCACATGGTCCCCCCAACACTGCTAAGGGCCACTCATCAGCACAGAGCCAGCAATAGCCCCTGAGTACCCACCAGATGCGCCCCTGCTAAAAGAAAATAATTTTAAATCATGTGATTTGGTGCATGGTGGGTGGGCCGCATGTGGGAGTACAGAGGGGCTACCCCTGGCTTCGTGCTCAGGGCTTAGCCCCCCGGTGCTGCGCTGACCATGCCGTGAGGGGTGGAACCCAGTCTCCCTCTGGCAAAGCCTGGAGTTGACATTGAAGAAGACTGTTTCTCCCACGGCTGTTTTCACCTGGGCCAACATAGATCCTGGGAGCATTTCTAATAATGAGCTGAGCCATGTGTCCAGGACGAACGGCGATCGATCACTGCCGTGAAGCCATCTACAACGCTGGCTCCCCCTCCCCATGCAAGCCTTGAAGCTGTGGAGACCTACTGTGGGCCCCCAACCTGCCCCCGCCCCAGATCGAAACAACAGGGAAAGCCTTCACGGAGCCTAATTTTATCTCTGACTGCACCTCATTACCGTGGCCTCACCCGCTGGTTTCCTGCAAACAATCTCTGGTTTCTAGCATAACAAGGGAGGCCCCGGTGTCTGTCTGGGACCTATTCCTCAGAGAACCCTCCATGAGGGGAAGGGGAGATTCTTGTTAAACCCTGGAAAGCGGCTGGACTGTGAATGCGCCTTCCAGCCCACCACGTGCCTAATTGCCCGTAAATGTCATTAAGTTGAGAAACGTTTCCACCAAATTAACTTTCGCTCATGATGTCTCATTAGCCCGATGGCGCTGGAAGATAACAACTTAGTAGTCACTGTTTTAAGAAAACATGGTTAGCGGCTGACTTTTTGGCTAGCAGCAATGTGGAACTAGGTATTGTAGCTGTCAAAATTTGTGCCTGAGCCCGGCAATTAAGCACACGGTATCTCTGTCCCTGTGCCAAGAATCTAACAACCCCGCAGCAGATGTTGCTTCAAAAAAAAAAAAAAAAGTTCCTGTGCTCGTCTGCCCAGGAATCTATTGTGCGTGGAAATAAGAGGTTGGGGTCGAAAGGGAAAGACCTATGAGGAATCCAAGCCTCTCTGCCAGAAACGGGGGTGCAGGGGAGCAGAGCACCTAAAAACGAGCAGATCTCATGTCCAGCTTGTCTCAAAACAAGGCAAAACTCTCCCAGGGGTGAGGAGAGCTGGAGGTGGCTGAGAGGTTTTCATTGCTTGCGAAATGCTCTGCTTCCCGCTCCTCACTTCTCAGCCAACGTAAGAGACAGGACTCGTTGCTGTGTTGGTTCCTGAACCAGAAGCCTGGTCCAGGCTTGCTGAGCACCAGAGAGGGGTTTGAAGCCAGCTCTCTCCTGGACTTGGAGCCAAAACCCAGACTTGCCCTGCTCGCGAGCAAGAGCCGGCTCTCGGCCTGCTGGGGTGACAGGACCATGTGCCCTAACCTAGGAAGTTTGGGCAATTGTGCAGAGTCGAGATGCTGGGATGAAGGTGCCAATGGGGCTGTTTGCTTTGGAGGCTGCAAGGGAGACTCTAGCCCAGGCCAATGTCCTCCAGATTGTGGGGGTCGGGGGCTGCCACACTTGCCTGTCCCCGGCTTGCCAACACCCCACAGCTCCCATTCCCCATCTCTGCTCCCTGCCAGGAACGTGTTTCTGGACCCTCGCTTATACTTTTCTCTAAGTCAATTTTAGATTCAGGAGCTGCGTTTCTCTATAGCACTGACACTTCATTAATTTTTATTAATTTTTTTTTATTTTAGGCAACCTAGTGATAATACTGTCAACAGTAGGGTTTTGTGCAGAAACCACTCGGGCACCGCATGCTCTAAGAGAATGCCCTGCCCCCTCTTCTCTGTCCCTGGGTACCCCATAATCCTTCCTGCTAAAAACCCCTTGAAATATGTGTCGTCCACAACAATACATGGGAGAGGCAGAGACTTCACATAAATACTGTTGGGATCAGGAAAATCTGCAGGAGATCAGGGTGGGGTCCCCGTGGGTGCTTGGCTCACCCCACTGTCTCGGGGCTCCGCTAGCTCTGCCCATCTGACTCCGATCGCACCCAAACAGGGCCACACACATGTAGCAAAGGAGCAGCCTCAAGCCCGACCCTGGCTCCGTGCCTGGGCTCTCAAGGCCGCAGACCTTTTCCACTCTCTGCAGGAGAAAGGCAAGATGGGGAGAATTGCAAATGCAGCTTGGAGCCAATCTCTGGAGCCTCGTCTATGCGTGGAGACGGTGCACCCACATAGACCTCTCACCCCCGCCCCCCCACACACACACATACCAGCAATGGTCTCAGAAGCTACAGAACGTTCAGGGGTGACCTGACAGTGAAAGCGTGCAGTGCCCAGAGCCTGCCCCTCCCCAGAAGAAACGCTAATGAGACCAACGTTAGAGACGCAAACCCCAGTTTATTTGCGGGTCTTGAAAACCTGGGGAGAATTCCCTCCTTTCTGCTCTGACTAATCTCAGACGGGGGCAGCAGAGACGGTGCTCTGAGGAGGACGGAGCTTCTCCTGCACGCGGCAGGCAGGGTTGGGTCTCCGGCCCACAAAGAGTTCCCTGAGCTCTGACAGGAGCGAACCTTGGCACGGTCAGTCGTGTGGGCCCCAAAATCAAAGAAACAGAAAGAAAATGGGCAGCTGCCTTCATCGCACCGCAGCCACACATGGTCTAATTTGGGATTAAATTCCCAAGGCCTTTGACTGGTGCCTGGCTTCCCGCTGGCCACGGCACTACTCTGGGACAGATCAGGTCACTCACACACTGGGAAGGGAACTGAGTCCTGTGGAGATGCCAGGGGATGAGCAAGGCTCTGCACACACTCAGGAGCCCAAATTCCCTGGCTGGCACCTCTGCCCCCAGCCCAGCACACAGCCCTGAGCAACCCCACCGCTCCCCCAGCATGGCCCCCCAAACACGCAAAATAGAAAAGCCGGAAAACTGAGGTGGGAGGTGCCCAGACAGGTGAACTGTGCAAAGACCAGCGCCTGGGCCGCTTCCTGCCCTGGGCCTCCCGAGCTCCCTTGGACTGGTCTAGAGCGAGGAGAACGTTTGCACATCCATGCTGGTACCTGTTGACCGGCCCTCCCGTCTCTGCCCTCCCTGCTTCAGCCCCTCGCCGCTGCCCTGCCACACGCCTCCTGTTTCCTTGTGGGTGGCCCAGCCTCATTAGGACGGGATTTGGTGCCTGTTCGTTAATTGCGGCCCGTTCCCGCCACCTGCCACGAGCGGGCTCATCTGCAGGCTAACAGCTCCTAATTGTCATCATACGGCGGGTCCCCCACCACAACTTGTGAACAGATCCCGGGCAGGGTGGCTCAAGATCGCACTGGGGCCAGAGCAGAGAAACCCGCCAGCAAGGGGCCAGATGCTGGAGCAAAAGGCAGCGGGTAGCCCAGCCCACCTCACACACACACACACACACACACACACACACACACACGCACGCACGCACACACGCACGCACGCACGCACGCACATGCACTCACACACACATCTGGAGTGGTGCAGAGGGTGTTGCTGCTGATTGTATTCTCCAGGGCTACCTGCCTCCACGGAAGCTGGTGGTCAGGGAGAAGGAATGGGAGTATCCGGACAGGGCGGCTGAAGGGCGATGGAGTCAGCCTCACGCCGTTGCTCCCTGGTGCCCTCTGCACGGGTGCATCTGTTCTGAGCCTGCTCTCCAGATGGTTGGGGGCGGATGCATCACCCAGTGCCCTGTCTCGAAGGAGTTTGCCTGGGAAGGGGCAAGAAGGAGTGCCAAGTTCCAAAGGCTAGTCAGTCCCCTTTGGAGTGGCAGGGGAAGAAGGAAAGGCAGTCCAGGAGAAGGATGGAGGGGTGGGAGGAGGAGGAGGGAGGAGGAGGGAGGAGGAGGGAGGGCAGGGGAGGATGAGGGGAGGGGAGGGGGAGAGGGAGGGGAGGGAGAGGAGAGGAGAGGAGAGAGAAGAGGAGAGAGGAGAGAGGAGAGAGAGGAGAGGAGAGGAGAGGAGAGGAGGAGAGGAGAGGGGAGGGGGGGGGAGGAGGGAGGAGAGGAGAGGAGGAGGAGAGGAGAGGAGGAGAGGAGAGGGGGGAGGGGGAGGAGGAGAGGAGAGAGGAGGGGAGGGGAGGGAGGAGGGAGAGGAGAGGGGGAGGGAGAGGGAGGAGAGGAGAGGACCCAGGCAGAAATGCAAAATCTGCTGCCCAGGCCGCAGAGGGCAGGATTCCGGGATACAGATCTCGGGCTGGTCAGGACTCAGAGGGCCCACCCCATGCTCTGCATGGCGCCTGGGTTCCATCCTCAGCACTACATGGTCCCCCAAGGAATTCTGGGTGTCACCCCTGCACAGAGATGGAAGTAGCCCCTGGGTTTGATCCCCGGCATCCCATATGGTCCCCTGAGCACCTCCAGGAGTAATTTCCTGAGTGCAGAGCCAGGAGTAACCCCTGAGCATCGCTGGGTGTGACCCAAAGAGCCAATAAAAAGAAGGAACAGACCTAGCAGGCAATAGACTCTCATTCTAGGACGAGCGAACCATGTGTGAGTTGAGAGTCTAAAGAGAAAGTGGGAGAGGGGAGCTGAGACATGGGCCCAGTGGTCAGGGCACAGAGCGGGGTTCACTCCCTGGCATACCAGGGCTGCCTCAGCACCACCAAGGGTGGTCTTGATGGCCCCTGAGAGAGAGAACGGGAGAAAGAAAAGGAAAAGATCATTAGTCATCATTTTAAGATCAGTTCTCTTGTGAGGTCCAGTTTTACAACAGTGCGAGTGACTCTGGTTTTGACGGACGCTGTGACCTCACCACCACCAAAGTGTCCAGGACCCTCCACCACTGTTTGTTTTCCACCAAGATTCTGTCCATAAAGGAAATAACGGGGTGGCGGACCCCGAGGTCCACAGCCGGAAGGAGGCAGCAGCCAGGCTTGGAGCCAGACCCTGGCTCATCACGGGATGGGGGCACCGGGAGACCCCAAGCGCCTGGGGTGCCCCCTCAGCAGGACATTTGCCAGGTGTCTGCCCCGGAAGTGGAAGCAAGCCTCATCTGCAGACGTGCCTGGCCGCTGGGCCCTGCCCTGAGAGGAGGGACAGGAGGCGGAGATCAGATGAACTTCAGGGCTTGCTCGGGCGTGGGCGGGGCGGAGATGAAAGGGAAGCCCTAAACAGGGGGCTATGGCGCGCGCACACACACACACACACACACACTCACACACTCACATACACACTCACACACACACACACACGCATGCCCAGGAGCCATGGGGAGAAATCTCCCCCCACACACACCCTGCTAAAGACTTTAAGGCGATCCGTGCAACCCAGCACCAGAAACAGAGGTGACCAGAAACAGAGGTGACCAGAAACAGAGGTGACCAGAAACAGAGGTGACCAGAAACATAGATGGCCAGTGACGGAGGTGACCAGAAACAGAGGTGACCAGAAACGGAGGTGACCAGAAACAGAGGTGACCAGAAACAGAGGTGACCAGAAGCAGAGGTGACCAGAAACGGAGGGAGATTTAGACAGACAGAAAGACACAGGACAGACAGAAAGACAAACCACTGGAGAAGCAAAGCGGGACGGACTGATGAAAGCATTGAGACAGAGACCCAAGAGGAAGAAAAGCCAGGTGGAAAGACACACCCGGAAGGACAGACATGGGAACCAGGAGACAGGGAGACAAACTGGAATAAAAGCCACAGCTATTCCTGCTTCCGGAGGGAGTTTGGGAATCCGGGGCAGCAGGAGGCATTGCCCACCAGCCCCCCACGTGTGCAAAACCCCAGGGGCGGGGTCATCCTGCTTCCTTGGTTGCTGGTCTCTGCTTGGGGCCACAACCGAGGTGCTCAGGGCTGACTCTGGCTATGTGATCAGGGGTCACCCCTGAAGGCGAGCTCTGGCTCCAACCCGGTCGGTGCAAGCCAGCGCCTCACCCGCTCCTGGATCTCTGGGGCCCTCACTCTTAAACGTCCCAAGTGCCCAGTCCCGGTGGGCAAATCCAGCCCCTCTGCCTGCACCCGTGCGGGGGGCTTCTAAGAAGCCTGAGAAATCTTCTGCTCAGTCCCCGGAGCTGCGGAATGCGCCGCCCGCGCACAAAGCCCCCGAGCTGCCCATTTCTTCCGCTTGTACCCCTGCATCTGGGCCTCCTCTGCGCTCCTCCATGCCACCGACACCCCCCCCCCCCACACACACACACCCCAGCCAGCCCCTCTGCCTGCATCCGTGCATGGGCTCTCCCGGACGTCACTCATGGCTTTCCTCTGCCCACTGCCTCCAGCCTGGGAACCCGAGGGGCGCTTCGGAGGGCTGGCAGATTTCAGAGGCAAGGAACAAAACCACCCGAGGAAGAAAGGATGGCAGTTTGACACCGCACTGTCACTGCTCAGACGGGCCCCGCGCGTGACCCGGGCCTGGACAGCAAACCGCGCGCCCAACCACAGCTGAGTCCGCAGCTGTCACGGTTCACGGACCCGCCGCTTCCCGCTGCGGGCCCAGATGCTTCTGTTTACGCGGCCTCCTCCCGGCCTTCTGCCGCCGCCTTGCCTGCACTTCAGCTGTCTGAGCAATCTCGCCTCCCCACCCCTTTCTCTGGCGCCTCCCGCCCTCCTCTCCTCTCTGAGGGGCGGGGGAGTCCACTATTTTTTTTTATCAAGTTTGAACCCAGAGAGAACGAAGTGGAAGAAGTGGAAGAAGACAGGATGCGGCGGAAAAACCATCCTTGAGGCTCCGATTGCTTCCTGCCATCAGAATGCTGGGAGAGGCGGGAAGCCGTGCCCAGCCCTCCGGGCACTGACTCGGCACCCTCTGTCTCCTTCACTCATTCTCGCTGCTGTGGTTGGGGTTAGAGGTGGGAACCCCCCACTCCGGGCTGGCTTTGCCCTTTTGGCAAAGTGGGGTTCCCTTTGCTGCCTCAGGGTGCAGGCGGGAGGAAGAGGCAGCCAGCCACCAGCCACGGCCTCCTGCCTCCTGCGGGCCTGGCTTTTGGAATCTTTCTTTCCCAGGGTCCTCCCTCTGCCGTTTTGTGGTTGTTGCAGTGATCTGGGGGTCACGCACTTTTTATGCTATGTGCTGTGGGGGCTGCGTTGGTCTGTGTACCTCTCTGGGGCTGCTCTCGGCAGGTGGGCGGTGCTGGGGCTTGAACACAGCCTCTGGAGTTTGACCATAAGCCACACCCTAGGACCTGAGTTGGTCATTTGAGTAGGACAGTTTGACGTAGCACAAACTCTTTTCTCCCACTGATCTCAGGGGTCCTGCCACTGCCCCCCCACACCAGGGATGCCTGATTGTCCCTTTAAGTCTTAATTTTTAGTGGGGTCACACTATTTATTTTAGTTCTTTTAGTTTATGTTTAGTTTATTTATTTTTTAAATTGTATTTATTTTAGTCTTTATTTCAGTTTGGGTCACACCCGGCGATGCTCAGGGGTTACTCCTGGCTCTGCACTCAGGAATTACTCCTGGTAGTGCTCAGGGGACCACATGGGATGCCGGGGATCCTGGCCATGAGCAAAGCAAACGCCCTCCCCACTGTGCTATCTCTGCACCCCCAGGTTAAGCCTTGATGGCTTGACCACAGAGACATTGTCACAGAGATAACAGGGTGGTGAAGGTGAGCTTAAAAGCGTTCTCTCCCCAGACACCAGATAACTTACTGGGTATGGAGCAAACAAAAGAACCTCCCCAGGAAACAAGACAAGAGCTGAACCCCTGTCATGAGAGTATAAACAGAGGAAGCACAGCCGTCATTTTCTGATTCCCGAAAGTCTGGCCAGAGAGGGAGAGCTGGTCCACTTTCCCCAGCAGGCATGTGCGGGTTCTGCCTCTGGTCTGGCCTCTGCCTTATGGAAAGGCCCCAGCCTCGGGGAAACTGTCACCCCTTCAGCAGGCTCCAAAGAATAAGTGACACTTGTTGGAAATAAACAAACCTAACAGTGCTCTCAAGGCTGTGGAGGCGCTCAGGAGCCATGACGGGCTGGGATGTGTCCCCACAGTAAAACACGTGCTTTGCATGGGCGGGATCTGGTCTCATCCCTGGCACCACCAAACGCACCCACAGCCCCCAGCAAACAGGTTAGAACCGATGTCCGCCACGTGGGAGGCCTTGAACTTGATCCTCAGCACCCCGGATAGAGTAAGTGAACCCTGAGCATGCTGGGAGAGGGAGACATGGTGGTCTCTGAGCATGCCAGGATGCTTGAAGCACTTAGAATGCTGAGCGCTAAGTACCCTCAAGTACTAGAAGTACTGGGACTGAGCACAGGACCCTCAAAAAGCCAACTGCGATAAAGAATCGGAACATGATTGTGTTATTGAGCAAAGAGCAGCTAGTTTGCCTGAGGTCACTGGGGAAGGTTTCACTGAAGATCACTTCACTTGATCACTTGACATCCCGTTGTTCATCGATTTGCTCGAGCGGGCACCAGTAACATTTCCATTTGACCCTATCACGTGCCAGTGCAGCCCAATGGCATCTGGTTGTTCCCTGAAGATATCTGGTTTTATTTGTTTGTTTGTTTGTTTATTTTCTTTTTTGAGTCCTGCACAGCAACACTCAGGGGTTACTCCTGGTTCTGCACTCAGGAATTACTCCTGGCGGTGCTCGGTGGACCATATGGGATGCCGGGGATCCAACCCAGGTTGGCTGCATGCAAGGCAAACCCCTACCCGCTGTGCTATCGCTCCAGCTCCCTGAAGATGTCTGTAGAGCTGGGTCTTGAAAGGTGTTAAGGAAAGCAGAAAAGAGGAGGCCTGTATGTGGGGATTTGGGGAGAGGGGGTTGCTTGTACCCTGAATGGTCTGAGGTGTTGGAGCTTGAGGGTAGGAAACTCCAGCTGCCCCCACAGTGCTTTCTGACAGATGCACTATAGGCTCAAGGTGGCGTCTGCACAGAGAAGCAGCAGGAGAGTGGCCCCATGTGATCTAACCCAGGAGTCTTGGAAAACAAACCTGTCTAGAATGGGGCAGCCGCCTGCCTGTGATGTCCGTAACAGACAGTTCAGCACATGTAACCCTTGAGAGCCCTGAGACTAACACACAGGTCACAGGAGAAAAACACATCTAAAAAGTAAGTTGTAAATGCTGGTGTGGATGCGGGGAAAAGGGGGACACTCATACATTGTTGGTGGGAATGTCGACTTATACAACCTTTCTGGAAAACAATATGGACATTCCTCCAAAGACTAGAAATTGAGCTCCATTTTGACCCAGGCATACCACTCCTGGGCATATACCCTGGGAAGCCAAAACACACAGTGGAAACACAATCCACACTTTTATTTTCATAGCAGCACTATTCACAATAGCCAGAACCTGGAAACAACCAGTATGCCTGAGAACTGATGACTGGATAAAGAAACTGTGGTACATCTACACAATGGAATACTATGCAGCTGTTAGGAAAAACGAAGTTATGAAATTTGCCTATAAATGGATGGACATGGAAAGGATCATGTTGAGTGAAATTAGTCAGAAGGAAAGAGAGAGATATAGAATGACTGCATTTATTTGCATGACATAACTATATGCATATTATGACACCAAAATCCAGTGTCAGGCGAAATGTGGATCAGGAGGTCTTACCAAAAGTGGAAATTACCGCAAACGTGGGAGTCAGAGGTTAGGTAAGACAGAGAAGGGAACATGTGTGATAAATGTTGAAAGGGTTAATACCAACCTAGAACTGAGCATTAAATACAGGGAAAAAATGGAGGGCGGAGTGCTGGAACACTATGTGACTGAAACCTCTAAACATAAACAACGTTGTAATTGTATATCTCACGGTGGTATAATAAAATATTTAATAAATTAAAAGTAAGTTGTGGGCCGGAGCGATGGTCCAGCGGGTAGGGAGTTGTTTGCCTGGCGGCCGGCCATGCCACCCAGGTTCAATTCCCAGCATCCCATATGGTCCCCGAGCCGGTGCTCGGGGGTAATTCCTGAGTGCAGAGCCAGGAGTAACCCCTGAGCATTGCCGGGTGTGACCCAAAAAAAAGAAAAAAAAAGTAAGTTGTGTGGATAATGTAAACAACCAAATGATATTTAGAGTGTGGGAAACACATGCGAAGTTTTTTTCCAAGTTCTTTTGGTGAATTCAATGGGCAAAGGGCTTCATCTGTGCCCACTTCGAGACCCGCTTATAGAACCACTTAAAATCATGTTGTTTTCCCCAATGAGGCCCTGTCCACAATAAGACTGATTGAAAATAATCCAGAGAAGTGGATGTCGAACATTCCCCCCACTTGCTGGAGCTCGGTGTCAGCTATGTGGGAGGCAGAAACATACAAAACAACTGTGTCCATTGGAGCAAGATGTCACTTGTAAAGTGAGCTGACCATGTGTGGAGCTGCACAAATGCCCTTCTCTTGGACCCTGACCACACATGGTCCCTTTTGAAAATAGAAGTTGAACACGGAAGTTACAGATCCCCACACATGCTTAACTCACAGTGAATCCCAAGTAAGGCACAAACATTCCCTAATTAGTCCCCATCATGACCCCAGGATGCTCTCTGCAAAGCTCTGGGTACCATTCACTATCGGGAGCATTCACAGCTTTAAAATTCGGGCGCCTAAATTTTTAAAAAAAAAGAAATGTGTTATTTCTGGGGACCAGAGCAATAGCATAGTGATAAGTGCATTTGCTTTGCATGCTGCCGAACTGGGTTCGATCCCCGCATCCTATATGGTCCCACAAACACTGCCAGGAGTAATTCCTGAATGCAGAACCAGGAGTAACCCCTGATCATTGCTGGGTGTGACCCCCAAAAAGACAAAAATTTAAAAATTGTTATCTCTGATTAGTAAACCCTTCTACCACCCTTTCCAAAACAGAAATAAACAACCAAACAACTAAGACACCTATGGGCCAGACTTGGTGACAGATGATCCCCCCCTCTTTCTCTCTCTCTCTCTCTCTCTCTCTCAATTCCTTATAAAAACATATGGGGAAGGGTTTAAAAATGTTTTAATGTAGGCAAAAGTCACAACTGCTATACAATTCTGCAGTTGAGATTAATTAGAAAACAAATCTCCAATATTAAAATCAATAAATATAAAAAATTAAACATTTTGGTGAAAATTACATTTGTGACCCCAGGGCCTTCGTTCCGGCCTGCGCGATTAAGCTGTCTGCTGCTGCCCAGCCTTCTGTTGTTTTTTTTTTGTTTGTGGCGTTCAGTCGGCGTCTACGCTACTTTCCCATCTGATTTAGTGTGCCCCTACTGGAATGTCAGTATTGAGGAATTAATTAGGAGGTGTCGAGCAGTCCAGAGACTCAGAACCTATGGTCTAGACACCAGACTACCTGCAATTTTGGCAGTTTGGCATCTCTGCAGGGAATATCTGTGAAACGGTGGAGTTAAGCCTTTGGGTGTGACTGCAGCAATGGGGTGTGGCTGTGGCTGTTGGGTGGGTGGCCAGCCCGACAGCATCCTGAGGGTGTCCAGGTTTTCAGCCTTGGGGAACAGCATATCCATGGATTTTAGCTGCTTAGCCTGCATCTCCTCAGCAATTTAGTCTGGAATCCACAGAGCAGGCGTGGAGGTTGAGTCTACTCGGTGGAGGCTGAGGGAAGTGGGCTTAGAGGATTTAAAAAAAAAGTATCAGGCTTTTGAGTGCCAGTCGCCCTGCTAGTGTTTCAGCACCACGGATAACTCCCAAACTTTGGTTGACGAACTGCAAGAGGCCGCTATTACCAACTATTATCAACAAGAGTCCTCGACCCAAGGGCAAAACACCAGCCCAGAAAGAAAAGTTACCCTGGCCCCTAGGGTGAAATGACCAGAGGGTGAGATAAATGGAGGGCGTGGAGGGAAGGGTAAGAAGACAGCCAGGAGGTCAGGGTAAAGGGTCAGGAGAGGCCTTGGACACATCAGCGTTGCAGAGGTGTGTCATAGCCACAATGCATCAATGCCGTAAGTGGGGAACCCAAACCAAAAAATGTGCCTGCTAAGGAGGCAGACTGGGAGAGGGAGGGACCCCATGAAGGGACGTTGACACTCGTGGTGCGGTTGGTATTAGAACTCCGTATGCCTGTAAATCACGGCACCTCAATTCAAAAAAAGAAAAAAGCGTTTTACCCCAAATTCAGTTCCAGCCTGCTGTCACTGCAGTTGACTTTCTGGCAAGAAACAAAACCCACACACACACACACACACACACACACACACACAAGTGCATACTGTCTATACTTAAATACTACCCTTTATGAAACATGAACAGCTCAGGAGTCCAAGGGTATGAGACCTCAGGGTTTGGCTGATCCCCACTTTGGGCTTCACATATGGTGATTCTGAGCCAGTAGAGATGTGAGTGACCATTCTCGAGATTTTAACTGATCATGCCTCAGAAACTTGGCTCAAGTGGTAGAAAATTAGCTTTCTGTTGAAAAAAATTCCATTCTTCTCTCTTGTTTTCCCTTGTTGATTAAAAAAAATAATAAGTTTGCTTATAAAAGAACATCTCTTTGGGGATTTACTACAAATTAACAACTTACAAAACTTTATCTCCCTCCTTCCCCCAACACCCCTGCTGCCCAGCCTTAATAAGATTCCCAGTGCTTATTTATTTATTTATTTATTTTCTATTTATTTCTTCTTTTGGGTCATACCCGGCAATGCTCAGGGGATTTCTCCTGGCTCTGCACTCAGGAATTACTCCTGGTAGTGCTCGGGAACCATATGGAATGCCGGGTATCGAACCTGGGCCAGGACCGCTGGCCGCATGCAAGGCAAACGCCCTACCCACTGGGCTATCGCTCCGCCCCTCAGTGCTTATTTTTTAGCACCACCACCCACAGTTCCTACAACTAGTTAGCCTGGAATGGGGCAAATGCTTCTTCATTTTACACCAAAGGAACCAAAGAAAATACATCAAAGCAATTTGCCCTATGACATGCAGTGGGTAAATAGTAACAAGGATTCTTAGCTGTGCTGACTTTTCCCAACCCCCCGATTGCCCCCCAGCACCTCCAGAAGCCATTGACCATGCAGGGCTCAAGACCCAACAGACTCGGGGCCCATCACCTCTGGGGGGTCCCGGAAGCAGCCGGATGAGACTCGCCCACCACACTAGCCACCACCTTCCCTGTCCAGATGCTGGGATGCTACCTCAAGACCAGATTAACAGAACAAAACCAGTTTGAGCCCAGGTAGGCAGCTCCCAGAAGCGGGAATCACTGGGAATTCGTCAGATGGAGTCAGGGGTCGGCCCTTCCCCCCTCCATTTTGTCGAGCCTGGTGGCCCCGCCCAGGAGCTGCCCTGGGGCGACCAGCCATAGCATGCAGAGACTCAAACATGGCTGGGGAACTTGAACTCCGCTTTCCCCAGGCTCAGCTGACCATGGGGCTCCCAGGAGGACATATGGGTTTTGGGAGTGGGCCCATCACCTCTGGGGGGTCCCGGAAGCAGCCCGGATGAGACTCGCCCACCACACTAGCCACCACCTTCGCTGTCCGGACGCTGGGATACTACCTCACGACCAGATTAACAGAACAAAACCAGTTCGAGCCCAGGTCGGGCTGCCATTTGCGGCCGCACAGTCCATCAAAGAAAACAGTTATGTCCTTAATGCACTGCATTCTATGATGTTCAGGAAAGTTTGGCAGGAGGGAGAGATAGAGAGGAGAGAAAAGACATACAGAACCCACCAAGTAGTTGAGGTGTGGGAGGGGGGAGGGAGGTGGGGACATTGGTGATGGGAGATGGGTTCAGGTGGAGGGATGGGTGTTGGAACACTGTAGAACCAAAACTCTACATGAGCATCTTGCAATTGTATGTCTAAAAGTGGTGTAATAAAATTTGGGGAAAAAAAAGACCCAACAAACTCGGTGATGGAGGAGAGAGAAAGAAAACTAGGATTTTGTTCAAATTATCCCATATCTGTGTCCCTTTGACTTAGAAGAAAGAACTCCATTACTTTGAGAAATGTTTTGGGCTTTTGTTTGTTTGGGGGCCACACCCGGCGGTGCTCAGGACTTACTCCTGGCTCTGTACTCAGGGATCACTCCTGGAAGTTTCCAGGGACCATAAGGGAGCCAGATAGCGCACCCTGGTCAGCCACGTACAAGGCAAATGCTCTACCTGCTGTGCTATCACTCTGCCTTCTCCTTCGAGAACTAGTGCTTCTCAAAGTTATGAGTCCCTTGGTTATAAAATGTCAGGGCTTGGGGCCAGAGAAATAGTGCAGAGAGGAGGGCACTTGCCTTGCATGTAGCTGACTCGGGTTCAATCCCTGCCACCCTATAGAGCTCCCCAAGCCCTGCCAGGAGAGACCCCTGAGCACTCAGTAAGCGCTAAGACCAGCTGGGTGTGGTCCCTTGTTGGGTAGCTGCTGGAGTTCCCAACAATACCAGGAAGAGAATTCCCTTCTCCCTCTGAAGCCGGTGGGGAATGGATGAAAACTCAGGAATCCGGCACAGTTTTAAATGGCTTTACTATCCCAGGTTCCGATATACAATCCAAGATCAGGAAAAACCCGACTCTGGGTTCCCAGCTAGGCCCCAACCACGTGTAGGCCAATATGGCTGCCACCACGTGTTGAAGCCCAACAGAAAACGGAGAGGACAGACAGACAGAAGCCAAGGGAAACTGAAACGGCAAAAGGGCCTTCTCTCTTCTTGCAGCTTATTTTATAGACAAAAATCCGCAAAACTTCCCAGCCCGGCCCATCGTGGGCTGGGCTATCTAGAGATGAATACAGGTAAACAACTCTATTGAAATATAGTGCTTCAGGTTGTCTTCTGGCATTTACAAGCACCAGAGCTGATTCAAAGCCTCCCAGCAGAGCTGGGAGGGGCTGCAAGCTAAGTGTAGCTGGAACTTAAAGTAGGGTGTGTCATCCAACAGTCTCTCAATTAGCCAAACAAACCCAAACTAGTCCAGGACATTCCCTGCTGGAATCAAAGGCACCATTATCCATAACCTGCACTAGAAACAATGAAGAGATAAATGTTTCTGGTCTTCATGGAATAAAATCAGTCATGCTTCAGGAAGCCACACGATTTTTGCTTTGTATTTTCCCTTGAACTCTATTCCTGTCCTTGCAGGCATCTTAACCTGCCCTGCGAGGTGTAAGTGCCATTTAGATTAAAATATCCCCTGGACTCCTGGCATGAGGCTGGAAGCAGGCGGCCCAGAGGCCCTCGGATCTCTCTGACATCTTCTGTCATTCAAACAGTAGCGCTGGACAATCTACCTCCACACAATCCGACTAGTTTGTGTTTTCCCTGTCTCTGCTTCCCTTCTGCATCCAGACTGGATGAATGTCCATCAAGATTTGCAGCCAGGAGGACACACTCATATCTCCATGGCTTCTCAGGACAGGAAGGGGAAGGAACCGCTCCGAATCTCCCAGAAGTCAACGGGCAGTGACAACATTCACAGCTTCGGCGGCACCTGCCTTCCAACCCCCAGAAGCCATCAGTGCTGATCAGAGCCAGCCCTGTCAATGCACCCCGTGGCTATTCCCTATAAAATCCTGCCAAGAGGTTTTTTTTTCTTCCTTAAGTCACCTGAGGTCACGGTATCCACAGGGGTGGACAGAAACTCTAACTAGGAATTTTCTGAGCTGCTGAGACAGGACACAGTGAGGAACAAACTTGTCTCTGAACCTTCGCCAAGACGCCTCGGCCTCCTCCGTGGTCTGTCGCCGCCAGCCCCTGCTCTGCTACTCAGCTCTGAGCCTCTTACCAACAAAGGACGTTTCCAAGGGGGTCCCCAGCCTTCTGAGTGGCCAGCAGAGTTCACTAAGGAGGAGCTGGGCAGTGGTCAGACACTGTCACTGTCAGTAGATGCTGTGGCCTGTGGTCGGGCAGCATCCTGGGAATAGTAGAGAAGAGAAACCAGAAACTGGGCCCAAGCAGATAGCGCAGTGGGGAGGGTGTTTGCCTTGCAAGTAGCCGACCCAGGTTCGATCCCGGCATCCCATATGGTCCCTGGAACACCGCCAGGAGTAATTCCTGAGTGCAGAACCAGGAGTAACCCCTGTGCATCACTGGGTATGGACCAAAAAAAAAATAAACAAAAAGAACTTCTGGTTTCTAACATTTTTGTACACTCAATATGTGGTTTTGTATGTTTCTCCCCGTGCATGGAAATGCTTATAAATGTGAATAATTTTTCCTGAAAAAAACTGCATTTATTACATGACATATATATATACATATATGTGTGTGTGTCACCACCAGTGTATATACGTATATATGTGTGTGTGTGTATGTGTGTGTGTGTACATTATCATGATCACGATCACGATCTTCCCGTTCATCATCTATTTGCTAGAGCGGGCACCAGTAATATCTCCATATGTCCTGTCTCATGCCAGTAGAACCCAAAGGCATCTGCTTGCTCCAGGAACATAAAGAGCCTCAAACCATTATATTAGGTCATGGGAATGACCTAATATAAATGTTACTGGTATTTGGCATATCAAATACAACACGAGCAGCTTGCCAGGCTTGCCGTGCGGGTGGCATACTGTTGTAGTCACCCTCTAAATAAAGCATTTATTGATGAACCGCTCGGCTGCTAGCGGCGCGCGAGCGGCTGTGATAGTCTGGTCTGCTGGGTGGAGTTGTGATGAGAGGGAAGTCCGATGTGGAAAATGGCGGGCCCATGGATAGGGTCGTCTGGTTGTGGAGGCTCGCTGGGGTGGCAGGCCAGGGCTAGAACCCCGCCAACCTCCCAGGCGCTCAGGGCTGTTCCGACAGGAGAGCAAGTAGCAGCTCTGCCCCATGTCTGAGAGTCTCTGGTTCGCATACCTGGGCCAGATTAAAAAAAAAAAACTGCTGCAGGGTGGGAGTCGAGATCCGGCTGTGATAGTCTGGTCTTCTGGGTGGAGTTGTAATGAGAGGGAAGTCCGGATGTGGAAAATGGTGGTCCCCATGGAGTAAGGGGGGTCATCTGGCTTGTTGTGAGGCTCTGCTGGGGTGGCAGGCCAGGGCTAGAACCCGCCATGCCTCCCAGGTGCCTCATGGGCGGTTCCACACAGGGAGAGCAAGTAGCAGCTCTGCCCCATGTCTGAGAGTCAAAAAAGTGTACATATTATGATATAATGATACCAATATCTAAGGTCAGGCAAAATATGGAACAGGAGGTCTTGTCAAAGGTGGAAATTATCACAAACGTGTGGAAGTCAGAGGCTAGGTAAGACAGAGAATGGAACAGTGTGCTAACAATTATCAAGAGTACTAATACCAACCTAGAACTGAGCATTAAATACAGGGAAAAAAAATACACATGACAACCTCTTAATGTATGTATTGTAATCCACAATGTGGAAGGGAAGGAAAAGAGAAAGAGAAAGAGAAAGAGAAAGAAATTAAGAACCTGCCACAGAGGCAGGCTAGGGGGGGGGGAGGGAATCGGGAACATTGATGGTAGGAAATGGTCACTGGTGGAGGGATGGGTGCTGGAACACTGTATGACCGAAACCCAAATATGAACATCTTATAAACATCTTTGTAACTGTATATCTCACGGTATTATAATAAAATATTAAATAAATAAATAAATAGATAAAATACCTAAACCTATGTAGACTGTTATTACAACACCTAAAATATGCTTTGCATAAATTAATCAGATGTTCCCCCCCATCCCTCTCATACACAGACTCACACACTTCCTTTTCTCAAAGTCGCTTTGCACCGAGCTGATCAGACCAACTTCCCTACTTAAAAATCTTCTTTTGATGGGCCAGAGCAATAGCCCAGAGGGTATGGCGTTTGCCTTGCACGCGGCGGCCCATGCCTTCCCAGGTTAGATCCTCCACGTCCCATATGGTCCCCCGAGCACCGCCAGGAGTGATTCCTGAGTGCAGAGCCAGGAGAAACCCCTGAGCATTTCTGGGTGTGACCCAAAAAAGCAAAAAAAAAAAAATCGTCTTTTGGGGGCTGGAGCAATAGCACAGCAGGTAGGGCATTTGCTTTGCATGCGGCAGACACGGGTTCAATCCCCAGCATCGAAATGGCCAAATGGTCCCCGAGCACCACCAGGAGTAATTCCTAAGCAAAGAGCCAGGAGTACGGGGCCGGAGCGATAGCCCAGCGGTAGGGTGTTTGCCTTGCACGTGGCCGGCCTATGCCCGCCCGGGTTCGATCCCCGGCATCCCATATGGTCCCCCAAGCACTGCCAGGAGTAATTCCTGAGTGCAGAGCCAGGAGAAACCCCTGAGCGTCTCTGGGTGTGACCCAAAAAAGAAAAAAAGAGCCAGGAGTAACTCCTGAGCATTTGAGCATTGCTGGATGTGACCCAAAAAGCAAAAAAAAAAAAAAAAAAAATTTGTTCCCGCCAGCAAAGCTCGTCTTTTCTAGTTCCAGCAGTTTTGGGCTTACGTGCTCAACTGTAGTTTTCAAGAACCATGAGTGTTTGCGAGCCTAGAAAGTGGCTGCATTCAGTCCTGGGTGTAGACACCCGAAAGTGAAGTGTCTGGGTCATAGCAATGGAATACTACACAGCCGTGGGAAAGATGGAATACTACACAGCCGTGGGAAAGATGAAACCATGCAATTGGCTGCAAGCCATGAACATCACTGGGTGTGGCCCCCCAAAAATAAAGAACACAAGACTATTTTTTCCACACAAGGTCCCTGCCGATCAGCCACCATGGCGATGGTGGACCTTGCCTTGAGGTTTACTGTGTCCTCCAAGCTGTCCATCCTCCAGAACTCATAGGAAAGGAGACTTTTATTGGCAAGAAAACAGCAGACAAGTTGGAAGCAAGCCCAGCTGGCACAGACCTTGGAACCCTCTGCAAAGAGAGGCAGCCGGGGAGGGGCGCAGGTTGACTGTGTGAGTCTCAGAGCCGGAAGCTCAGCATAGCACCAGGCAGCTAGGACTGACCAGCAGGATTTACAGGGCAGAGCAGTGGGCAGGCAGAGGAGAGGGGCACAATGGACATACTTAATGCCCAATGCACAATGGGCGTTAAGTACTTCTTAACACAATGAGGGGTTGGAGGGCACTGTCGGCGGGGGTGGGGCGGGGCGGGGTCTGACTCAGTGTGTCCTTTAGTTAGGTGATGAGAAATGGGGACTATAATTGGCGGGGGGGCAAGGAGGTGTCCACCATGCAGCTCCACTGACCAATTCTGTCCAGCTGGGAGTCAAGTTCTAGAGTCCAGATGCAGAACTACGTCAGTGCACACTGAAAGAGTGTAATGACGCAGTTGCTTTGACCAGAAGCTATCTGGAATGTTCTAAGTCAATTCGAATGGAAGAATGTTAACAATATAGTTGCTCCTGGAAAAATGATTGTTACCTCCTCCAAACTACCCCTGACCCGTCTGTCTGTCTGTCCATGAAAAGTTTCGGACTTCCTGGAGTGCACAGCCACACTCATGGCCACAAGACATCTCAAATCCCCCAACACTGATGAACCAGGAGTAGCACACCAGATTGGATGGAAAGGAATGTAAAAGGTAACTGAGTCTCAATGAACGAGATGTAAACACAGCAGGCTGAACCTGTAACAGCTTAGGAGTCCCTCATACAACGACCTAATAGGTCTGTGGTGAGATACAACAATCTTTACTTTCTTCTCGGGAAACATTTGTTAATCACTCTGTTAGTAAAGTATTTATAACAAGCAATATAAAATAAATTGCCGAGGGCTTGCTATGGTGCAGGTTCAAAGGGTGGTTGGGAAAATTGGAGACTATGGTAGAGGGAAGGTGCGATGGTGGTGGGGTTGATGTTGGAATATTGATTCTGTAACAAAGGATCATGAACAAGTTTGTAAACCACAATGTTTATATAAAGTGTAAGCAGAAATTTTAAAAAGGAAAGAAAAGCCCCACTGCCCCCTGGGTTACCAGCTTGGCTTCTGTCTTTTTACTGGCTGGTTGGCTCCAAGTCAGCACAGCAAACCTTGACTTACCTGGTGCCATTTGTACCTGGGATCACATGCCCCGCCCATGGAATTGTGTGTTTTTTTAAAAAATTGTTTCTTGATTGAGATCCTGTGATTTTCAGTACTATCAACAGTGGCTGCTGATGTACAGAATTCCAACACCACCCCATCCTCCATCTCCCAACGACCCCCCAACGCCCCTTCCTCTCAGCCACCCCTTACTTAGTTGTGTGGATCTGTTCTACCATATGTTGCACATGGATCTTTGTTGCTACCTCCCCATGTATCTTTAAGTCCCACACACAAGAGAGATTTTTCAGTATCTACCCCTCTCCCCTGGGCTGAATTCACGCAGCACGATACTCTCTGGTTTTATCCATGGTGCTGCAAATTTCAATTTTTTCCTTGTTTAGAGCTGCATAGTATTCCATTGTGGGCAACTTCTTGATCCATTCATCTATTGTTGGTAAATTGTATTTTAAATATGGATGCATAAACTGGACCATGTGTGTATTGCACTGCTCTCGCCTCTCTCTCTCTCTCTCTCTCTCTCAACTTAGGTCCTGCTTCCGCTTCTGCCACCACCTTTAGCCACAGCACTAAGGCAGTACTGACCTCAAATAACAGATTCTTCCTCATTTCAACAAATGGATCCTTCTAGAAACCAATCTTCTGCCAGCCCATCTCTACTCTCACCCAGAAACAGAACCATGACAACTGGAGCTCGCTGTGCTACTGGGACTTCTCCAACACCAACCAGTCTTGGTGGAACCTTCTCCCAGGCACACCCTTGCTGGGCACTTGGCTTCTCTCTGGAGTTGCCCCATAGAAAATTCTTGAACCCATCCAACCTTAGGTCTCACCATGCTGTAGCTTCCTGTTTGCCTCCAACTCCCGGCACTTGTTCACCTGCAATTAGTCGCCTAATAAAGACTTTTTGCTGTTGATGACAGTAATGATGATGCCGGGCTATGCTGATGATCACAACTGGGAGCAATTGAATGAAATTATACAGGGGGGACTGCACGCTAATGTCAGGATCTCCGATACTGAAATTTACAGAATTGCTGACTCCTCCCCCGGTGTGCTGGAAAATCTCCTCCTCGAGAAAGCCCATTTCTATATATCTGCTCTAGGGCGGTTAGTATCACTAAGCACAAAGAATGTGTGCTTAGCTCCAAAGAATGTGCTTCCTGATGGGGGATTCCAGGAAACATTGCTCTGTGCCTCTTAAGAACCAGATTCTTGGGCCCGGAACGATAGTACAGCAGGGAGGGCCTTTGCCTTGCATGTGGCTGACCTGGGTTCGATTCTCGGCATGGTTCCCAAGCACCACCAGAAGTAATTCATGAGTGCAGAGCCAGGGAGTAACCCCTGAGCATCTTTGGGTGAGACCCAAAAAGTCAATAAAAATAAAAATAAGAAACAGCTTCTTACAGAAACTGACAAATAATCTACAGAAAGGGGAATTTTGTAGCTGGGGAACCTCCGAGCTGGTCTTCTTCCCTCACCTCCATGGAGATGTGGAGCCTGTTTCTGCTCCCCTTTGACCTTGGGTTGAGCTTATGAATTGCGTTGACCAATAGGATGTGGCAGAAGTGATCACGTGTGCAGTGACCGGCCTGAATGTTGCTATTTCTCGCCTTTGCTTTTGCTGTTCAGGTGTCAAATGATGAGGCACTTTTTGGGGTAAGGGAAGCTGTGACAAGCATGTTGCCTGGCATCTTCCCAGCCTGAGAGTGAATCCAAAGTACTGTGAAAGAAATTTATTCATTAAAAGGGTGGAAAAGTTATGAGTCAGAAGATACACATACACACGTGCACACACATAAATCACCACACATACACGTCACACACAAACACACCATTCATTCCCTGAACATGTACACACATTCACCAAACATTACTAACCACACAGACCATTCACCTCACACACACACATACACGATACACCATTCGTCACATATACTCCGCCACCACACCACGGTGCACCTCTGCCTGAGCTCACACAGACCATTCACACACTACACAGAACACACCATTCGCTACACACACATGTCATTTCATCCCCCACTACTCACCACACGCAGGTACAGACTCACAATTCAACACACAGACTATTCGCCACACACATACACACAGTAGGGCGTTCACCACACACATACTGTCAAGTTGATGGTGATGGTGAAGTCTGGACTTGAGTTGACTCCATTAAGTCACGTCCGCAGAAGGAACACGAAGACACACACCTCTGCCCACGGCAGTCCTGAGGACCCCAGCCAGGACACGAAAACAACCAGAGTGTGCATGACAGGATAAACAGGCTCTGGCTAGATGCACGCGGGACACTAGACAGCTATACGGGAAGATGAAGCCCTGCCATTGGCCACTATGTGGGCGGAGCTGGAGTGAATGTGGGAGTGAAGGTGTGAGGAGAGGACAGGCAAAGAGCGATGGCTCACATGCAGGGGAGAAGGAAGCCGCGTGGAGCAGCAAACGGCCACGCAGGGAGCTGGGAGCTGAGCTTATCTGGGCCGGCAGGCAGGATTCGGAGGAGGGGAGAGGCCCTGAGGTGGGGGAGGGAGGACGTGGATAGACTGGGGGTGGGGGGGGGGGGGGGGGGTGGGGTGGGAGGACGTGGACTCTGGTGGGGGTGGTGGGTGTGGGTGGGGAGGACGTGGACTCTGGTGGGGGTGTGGGTGGGAGGACGAGACTCGGGGGGGTGTGGGTGGGAGGACGTGGACTCTGGTGGGGGGGGTGGGGGGGGGGGGGGCGCCGTATGCCGGAAGCCTTACCTTCGCAGTGCAAAGAAAAAGGGGGGGGGGGAGGGGAGAGAGAGAGAGAGAGAGAGAGAGAGAGAGAGAGAGAGAGAGAGAGAGAGAGAGAGAGAGAGAGAGAGAAATTCGCTGCAGCCTGGAAGGCAGTGAGGCCTTAGATGAGTGAGTCAGGGAAGGACAGACACCGGACTAGGTCACGTCTCTGGGGTCACGTGACAACAAGCGCTTGGCCCCAGAGTATAGACATGAAGTGGTGGCAGAGGAGGCAGGCGGGAGGCTGGATGGCGGCAACATCAAGGCAGCGGCCAGGAAAGGCCTCAGACACTCAGTGACTCGGGGTGGGGAGCTAGGGGAAGCCCCTGACCCATACTATAATTAGGCATTTTTCCTTTTTTCTCTTTTTTGGGTCACACCCGGCGATGCTCATGGGTTTCTCCTGGCTCTTCACTCAGGAATTTCTCCTGGCGGTGCTGGGGGACTATATGGGATCCGGGGGATAGAACCTGGGCCAGCAAGGGGCCGCGGCCCAGGCAAAGGCCTTACCCGCCATGGAACCGAGGTGGTGACGGCTGACAGTGTCCATGCCTGGAGATTTGCCACAAGCTTCCAGTGTGGCCTCAGGGCCCAGGGGACCTCTGGATCCCAGGCAGCTTCAGCGCTGGACCCTCAGCTGGGCTCCGCTGCATCTGTCAGCAGCCATGCAGTGGGGACAGTCTCCCCTGGACAGAACCGCGGTACGTCCTGTTTCGAACTCCTGGCCCATCAGCGGCCTCTCACCTCTGACATCTAAGCCAGAGAATGGCTGCCTGGAGGTTCCACTCTAGCCTCAGGGTTTATGGATGAGAGAATTGGCTTCCACCACAGAGACAAAGCACCTAGTTGTTTGTATGGTTTTGGGTTTTGTTTTGTTTTGTTTTTAGTAAAAAAAATAGGTTTGATGGGGCCAGAGTGATGGTACAGCAAGGAGAGCGTTTGCCTTGCATACGAATGGCCCAGGTTCTATCCCCGGCATCCCGTATGGTCCCTTGAGCACCGCCAGGAGTAATTCCTGAGTGCAGAGCCAAGAGTAACCCCCAGCATGGCCAGGTGTGACCCTATACCTTCCCCAAAATAGGCTTGAAACATGTTTCGAGGGGGGAGAAACGAACGTCCACAAGCAACAGACATGAAGAGCAAAGAGAACGGACGCTTAGCAGGACGCTTGGCACTGGGCAGGGGGAATAGGTCAGGCAGGTGACCACTATGACAATGGCAGAGGACAGTGGTCACTCTGGAGCAGGACTCGGTCTGAAAGGAGTCAAGTGACAAGTGTGCTTGTTATTGATGCCCTACCGGTAACAGCATTGAAACGCAGTGCCCACAAAGACTGGGGTGGGGCAGAAGGAAAAGAAAAGTGTCGGCCATAGAGGCAGGCTGTGGGGAGGAGACGGGCACGGGTGGGGGCAGGGAGGGGTGCTGGGACATTCACTAGATCACTTGACATCCCGTTGTTCTTCGATTTCCCCGAGCAGGCGCCAGTAACCAAGTTTCCATTGGATTCTATCGCAGCCACGTGTCTATGGCTGGGACATTACATGCCTGCAATTCAGTCTGAATGACGTTGATGAACAATTCACAGAGATTCAATTTAAAAAAAAAATAAGAATTTTTTGGAACTTCACATAATGGTTGCACCCACCTTTTTTGCAAACACACACACACACACACACACACACACACCACACACACGCACGGACACAAGGAAACTACTATTTCTAGGCCAGAAACATAGCACAGCAGGTAGGGCATTTGCCTTGCATGCGGCCAACCTGGGTTCGATCCCCAGTATCCTTTATGGCCTCAAGCGCCACCAAGAGAAGTTGCCAAGTGCAAAGCCAGGAGTGAGTCCTGAGCACTGCCAGATGTGCCCCAATTTCGGGTGAGGCAGGGGATCAGGCACACCCATTGAGGCTCAGGGGGTGACTCCTGTCTTGCACCCAGGGATCACCCCTGACGGTATTCAGGGAACCATATGGGGTGCTGGGAATCAAACCCAGGTTGGCCAGGTGCAAGGCAAATGCCCTCCCTACCTGCTGTGCTATCACTCCAGCCCCAAGGAAAAAGAAAATTGTCTCCAAATCTGCAGCGATTATGCAGTGAAATACGGTAATGACGCCTCCTCCAAAGAGACCAAGTCTGAGTGGGCTCACCCCATAGAGCACATTGGGGACCAGTAGCAAGAAGAGCAGCACCGTGTTCCCCCTCTGCCTTGGGGACTGCTGGTGCAGAGGGGCCCAAATCCACCCCCTCCATCACTCATCAGTGTGTCCTCACACTGTCCGCTTCTAAGGCAGGACTGGCCCAAGAGCGGGCACAAGGGCTATATGGAGACCTGGGGCGAGAGGAGCAGCCCAGAGGCCCGGTGCTCCCTTTCATCACTGTGTTTAGTACAAACAAAGCTGAAAGTTAAAATAATTACCTGTGAACAGCTCTGTATATTTCTGTCGACTAATTAGGTAATCTGCCCAGGTGTTAGCACTAAAGCTTCTGGGCTTTAATTGGACAAAGACAAGCACTGAAACTAATTAGCAGCATTAATCCAAACCAGAAGTCTAATGATATTAACCACAAATCACCCCTGCAATCAGGAACCTTTCTTCTAAAACGCTGGCCGAGGAGGGGAGGAGGAGGAGGGGAGTCAGGGGTCTGGGTGAGCTTGAGAATCCTGGTTCTACCCACCAACCAGCGACCCTGAGTCTCGCCGGGAAGGCGAAGGGGGAGAGTCGCGACACAGGGAAGGCGGCTCAGGGCCCCGCGTGAACGTGTCTCTTGGTCTGTGTCTGGTTGTTTTCCGAGCAAGAAAGAATCCGAAGTCAGCACCCTCCGTTCTGTTGCTACTCTGGTCCTGTCTCCCCCTGGAATTCCCCCAAATTAGTGCTGATAATCCACCTCCAGGAGGGCGGATCTGTTAGGGAAATGGAACCTCGGAGTTCAGAAAGGCTCCTGGGTTCTACCACGGAGTTACCTGTCACATAAACCCTGGGTGGGGAACACTTGGACGAGCGTCTAAAATGTTAAGGAATGAAACGCTAGCTGGCCCCTTGATTAAAAAAAGAAAAAGAGAATTCCCACAGCCAGCTCTTATGACCTTAAAACTCTCTTCCTTTGCCCTTTCATTCACTCTCATTTCTAATTCAGAGAGTTGAAATAAGCAAATTCTGGAAAGAAAAATGAAAACAAGCCTAATTCCAAGGTGACTGGTAGATTTATGGAAGGAACCACTGGATTGGTTTTATTATTGTTGTTGTTGTTGTTGTTATTATTATTATTATTATTCATCATCATCATCATCGTTATGATTATGGAGCTTTTCTGCTTGCATCTTTGGCTGTTTTCCAGAATTTCTCATTTCTTGTGACTTTAACGTTCCTTCCCGGAGACCCTGCGGTTTGCAAACACGGGTGGAAACGGATAGTTTGCTCTGTCTTTGCTCCCAACCAACCTAAAAAAGGACCTTTTGGCTAATCCCACCAGGCTTTTTCAGACAGGTATTGGAGGCTAAGCGCCCTGGAGTGAAAAGCTACTTTTGGAGATGAGAAAAAGAAATCAAGTCCCACCAAGCCCTGGGGCTGACACACCCCAGCCTAATGTGTGTGGCTGTGTACTTTTGTCAACCCTTGCTCCTCTGTCACCCCTTGGGTGACTCGAGTGTCGTTAGAGTTACTGCCAAATCCCAGGTGGTCAGCACTAACTTGAACGTGGCCCCCGCCAAGACAAGGAACGTGCACTGTCCTTCTGAGATTTACTTCTCCCCTGACCTCCTGTTCCTCTTCTCTCCTCTGATACCCTATAGACACGTCTGCCAGATGTAAAAAGAAACGAATAACTCAAAGCATAAAACTTTCAGGATTTGCCTAATTCTATCTCCGCCTTTTTAGGGAAGAAAAAATTTTTTTAAATAAATTTTGTGAAGGGTTTCCACGGCCTTTCCCTCTAGAATGTAAACTGATTCTGCTTTGAGAAACATCCCTGGTGTCCCAAACATCGGCCCTCTGGAGGTTGTGGCTTAGAAACCAGGCGTAAATAAAAGCTCCCAGTTGCTGATTTGGGAGATTCTCCTCCTGTGTTTATCTTTTTTTTCCCCTCCTAAAAAGTTTTTTTTTTTTCTCTTTGTTGGACACATCTGAGGTTTCTGTCTGCTAAGCGATGGAGACAGCCACAATAAGGGTTAAAATAATGGGGTCGTTATTGGATGTTCCAGAAGCCGGTAAGGAGGCCCATCGCGGTCTTGGTGCAGCTGGTAAACCATCCAATTGCCATCCACTGGGGAATCTGCTTATTTCTATATCACAATCTCCCACCCTGATAAAAAAAAAGGGAAAAACACACACACATCCATTGCATTTGGACTGTGTACTAAGAATAATTGCCACCAATATTGATTGGCCCTTGGGGAACAGGCTGAATTTAAAAATTGCAGACTGCGAACTCCCAGCTGGTGTAGGGCTCGCTGAGATCGCTCCTTATTTGCGACATGTTCCTATGTTTAAACTTATCTGCGAAAACTGTGAAATTAATATCACAGCGCTGCCTGCGGTGCAGTGAACACGTCCCGCTGGAAGGCGCCCGCCGCTATTTCTGGCCGTTTCTGCAAATCTTTTCTGATCCCAAAGCCCGGGGAGATTTGTTTCTAGGGGTGTCTACTTGCAGGGCTGGGGCAAATAGTTGAGGTTGGTTTTGCACTGGGGCTTTTGTTTTTCTTTTCTTTTTTTAATTTTTCTTTGGCTAGGTACATTTGTCTAAGTTATGATTGTTTCTCCTTCATCTTGCAAACGTCTTACACAGAGGGCATGAAGCTAACCGGTTTCTGACCCGCTCTCTGGAAAGAGGGTAGCTTGGTGCAAGATCACTGCGCCCATGGGTGGTGTAAAGGCTAAGGATGAGTATTTCCAACATTTCTAAAATTAATCACAGCCACCAAGGAAAAGCTTGTTCTGCACATTCATGTTGAAATCATGCCAAAAGATGCTTTTTAGCCTCCCTAAAATTATGTATATCTGTACGTATCTCTAAGACTATGTCGGTGACAATTTCAGGGGTTATGATTTTAATGAGGACTTAAATTTGCCACGGAAAACACAGCAGTAACCACTTTCTCAAACAGCTCTTTGCTTCACCCGCTATTATTATCAGTCATTGCAAAACTCTCTTCCTCTTCCTCCTCCTCTCCTTCCTCATTCTAGACACCTAAAAACAAACGAAGTAATTTTTTTTGAAAACCGGCAATAATATCTCAATAAAATAAACCTTATCAGAAATAGAAACGGATCAAGTCCAGAGCGTGTCTCTGCTCTCAGCCCCATGGCATCCTTTTTATTTCTCTCCACATCCCAACTCTCCTACACTACATGTGTCACTAGTGTAATAATATATTTTGAAATTCAACTCACCAAAGTTATTACGTTTTATAATTAGAATATACAGAGCTTCCAAGTAGTTTGATCCAAGGTTGATGTCAAATTATGTGCTTTTCATTGGGAAGTTATTTAATGTGGAAGTTATTTAATGTTATTTAATATCGCCATCCGTATCCACAACTTAAGTTTTAGGTTTAGCTTAATCACTTTTAAGGTAAATGTCTTCAAAATGCATTCTGACATAGCCTAGTGAGTAATCCGAATGCAGCTGCTATTTGTTGATTAATTACAGGTCAATTTCTTTTGACTTCATCTTTAGTGGTAGATTTTCTTGGCTGTCTCTTTTGCCACTTTGGGCATTTAGATTGATTATCATTATGTTTTCCACAAACTGTCTTAGCTTTGCAAATCCATAAACAAAGGAATACAAAACCTAAATAATTTGTTCTAAAAAATACAAATAACACACACATCATTAAGCTGACTGTCCCAAATATTGGATAAACATTTTTGGGGGTTTATGTTTGTTTGTTTTGCTTTTTTTTGTGGTTAGGGGGCTGCACGCCCCGCGATTCTCAGGATTACTCCTGGCTCTGCACTCAGGAATTACTCCAGGAGGTGCTCCTGGGACCTTAGGGGATGCCGAGGATCAGCCCGGGTCAGCCGTGTGCAAGCAAATACCCTCCCGCTGTGCTGAACACTCTGGCTCTAAGAAAAACAGTTTGAAAAATTACAAGCCACTCCTGTGAACAACTTGCAATTCTAGCTCATGGGATTAGCATGAAGTAAACCCACAGCTCTTACAACTCCAGAAAAAAAACCCAAGCGTTGAAACTTAATCTACTTTGAGATAAATCTTCCCACCTTCTCCCCAAAAAACAGGACATAAGAAACACAACGTATCTATCTTCCCTAAATCCAGAGGTGGGAGACTTGGGGGGATAATTCACAATCAATGTATTTAACAACCGTTGGAAGCCGATTGCTCTGCCTGGTCAGAGTCAGTTCACGCTACTTGCATAAAACGTATCTGCAGAAACCCCAGCCAGGAAACTGCCAGGTTTCCAACTCCAGATCGTCAGCTCAGCTCAGCTCCGGGGCAGCTGGGTGCAGGGACTGGCTCCCGCCTCCAGGAGAGAGCTATAGTGATTTCCTGCAAGTCAGATTGAACCTGCCAGGGACGTGCTCCTGATTCTAAAATAGTCTTGCTGGGCATCAGAGCACTAGCGTGGCAGGGGGACATTTGCCTTGCACGTGGCTGACCTAGGTTTGATCCCTGACATCCCATAAGGTGTTTCCCCCCCCGCCCCAACCGAGCACCACCAGGAATAATTCCTGAGTGCAGGGCCGGCCGGGAGCGACCTCCTGAGCACCATCAGGTGTGACCCAAAGAGCAACAAACTAAAAAAATAAAATAAAATATTCTGGCTGCCATTGTTCTATGCCTCCGCTCAGCTTAAGGAGGTCAGGAGACCTTGTCCTGTGGTCTTCACACCTCATTAGAAAACACAGAGAATGCCCAGTTCTGTCGCCTTCTCCAGTAGTGTGGGTTCTGCAGAGATGGTTGTCGGGAGGCACCGAGTGCCGGGCTTGGAGCAGGCTCCGTGCCTAGAGAAAGGGCTGGGAAAAGTAAATAGCAGAGGTGAGGTGGCCCCCGCCTCAAGGTCAGCCTCAAGGTCAGGCTCAGCCCGGAACAAGCACCCTTTGGCCTTGCTTTCCAGTGGGTGACACGGACACGTTCACAAAGCAACGGAGACTTTGTTTTTGTTCAGTTGCATTGATTTTCAGTGGGGGGGGGGCAAACCCGAGTGCTCCCCCTCACTCTTGGCAGTCCTCAGGGATTGTGTGATCAGACCCAGAGGTTCCCACATACAAAGCGTCTGCTCTAGCTCTGGGAGCCAAGAGCCTGGACTGTGCAGAGGTTAGTAAGACAGAGAAGGGACCAGTGTGCTAATAATTATTGGAAATAGCAACGCCAGTCTAGAACTGAGCATTGAATGTGGGCAAAGAGAGATACATGATAACCCTCGATGTATATATTGCAAGCCACAATGTGTAAGAGAAGAGAGAGAGAGAGAGAGAGAGAGAGAGAGAGAGAGAGAGAGGAAGGTACCAACCATAGAGGCAGGCTAGGGGAAGGGGAGAGGGAAGGGGGACGTTGGTGGTGGGAATGGGCACTAGTGGAAGGATGGGGGCTGCATAGAGCACCTTTGTAATTGTCTACCCCATGGTGGTATAATCAAATTTTATAAAATAGTAAGAATAAGAATTTAAAAATTAAAACAAAACTAGGTGAGGGGCAGAGAGAGGCGGCATGGCAGGTCGGGCACTTGCCTGGCACACAGCCGACCTGAGTTCAACCCCGGCACCCCGTAATGGTTCCCTGAGTTGCACTGGGGTGATCCCTGAGCACAGAGCCAGGAGTCAGCCCTGAGCACTGCCAGGCGAGGTCCCCAAAACGGCCCTCAAAAACAATAATACATTTAAAAATAAAAATGAAAACTAGATAAGACTTTTCCAGAGTCCTTATTTGCGGTCATATTGCAGTCCTCCGCCGGGGTCCCAAGGACAGGGACGGTCACAGGATTCCCCTTTACTTTTTGTTTCGTGGCACAGACCACAAAGAGCAGCCCAGATTAAAATCGAGTTTCAAAAGTTAAATTGCAGTTTTGGATGACCGTGAGATGTGGGGTGCGCGCCCACATGTCACAGGAGCGCGCTGTAAATGACCTGAGGAGGCAGCCCTTATACTGACACTGCCCACACTGCCCCTCCCTGGGAACGCGGCCGGTCCAGTCCCCGTGGCCACCACCACACCCCACATGCTCCTTTGCCAACATCCCACATGCTCCTTTGCCAACAAGCAGCATTAGAGAGTTTCAGGGTCTCTCCTGGAGCCCCCTAACGGAGCCCTCTTCACGGGGGAGGGGTCCTGTCCTCACTCCCATCCCCACCCCACCCTTCCTGCAGGGCTGCTCAGGCTGTGATTTACCTCCTTATTAGACTTTCGTTTGTTTGTTTTCACTCTTTGGGGGTCACACCTGGCAATGCTCAGGGGTTATTCCTGGCTCTGCATTCAGGAATGACTCCTGAGTGGTGTTGGGGAGGACCATACGGGATGTTGGGGGTCGAACCTGGGTCAGCCACGGGCAAGACAAACGCCCCCCCAGCTATACTACAGCTCCGCCCCCTTTTAGACATGTTGAAAGTCATCTTCCTCTTCGCCACAGACGCTCCTCGAGAAGGCCAAGGACCTTCATCTCTACCCTCCATTCCCTACGGATACCCTCTCTCAAGACCCTGTGATCCAGACTCTGGCGACCCTCCCTAAGGTGTGGGGCTGTGTAAGAGTTAGCGCAGGGGAGCAGCCCCCATCGGGAGGCGGGGAGTCAGAGAGAGGGTTCCCAGGGCTGGGTCTTATGCTGGAAAGCGCAAGTGCCCCAAGCTCGACCCCCCCAGCACCGCACTCTCTGCCCCTGAGTCCCTCTAGGGGGAACTTGGTGATGCCCCAGCTCTGAGGCCGCCAACCACGATGCACTAAGTGTTGAACTGTAAGGCCACATAGCCAGGAGTGGCCCGGACTAGAAAACAAACCGACCCCCACATTGATGTGAAGGTCAAGGTTCAGAGATGTCCCAGCGCCCCTGCCATATGTTCAGGTCACTGGGTGCACCAGGCATGGTGTGGGGTGGTTCCCAGCGATGGGTTTCTACCCAGCTCCCCAGAGAAGCCTCGCAACAGAGCCAGTTCCTTAAGAGAATGGGGTCAGAGGGACAGGACAGGGGGTTAGGGTGCTTGCCTGGCATGCAGCCAACCTTGGTTCCGTCTCAGGCATCCCAAATGGTCTCCTGAGCACTGCCGGGAGTGACCCCTGAGCACAGAGCCAGGTGTAAGCTCTGAGCACCGCCGTGTGTCAAGTCAAAAAACTAACCAAAAGTGGGGCCGGAGCCAGAGCCCAGTGGGTAGGGCGTTTGCCTTGGCGGCCGGCCCATACCGGTCCGGGTTCGATCCCGGCATCCCATATGGTCCCCCGAGCACCGCCAGGAGTAATTCCCTGAGTGCAGAGCCAGGAGTAATCCCTGAGCATCGCTGGGTGTTACCCATAAAGCAAAATAATAATAATAATAATAATAATAATGATAATAACAAAACCAAAAAAAAGAAACACAGAGAAAGACACAAAGATAAGCCCATAGTCTGGTGATTTGGCAATTTCCTGCAGAAAATGATGGTGGGAGAATCAAATGATTTCTATTATAACAAAGAATTATGCTCACCTACATTTACCTTTAAGTCAGTATAGAATCGCTTCTGAATGAGTTGTTTTGCTTCAAACCTTTTCTTTGTTTTTTTGGGCCACGCCCAGTGTGCTCAGGACTTGACTCCTGGTTCTGTGCTGAGATCACTCTCGGCACCCCTGGGGAAGCATCCGGGTGTTGAGGACCAAACTCGGGGCAGACGCATGCAAGCCCCCTCTGTGCTGCCCTCCCGGCCTGGTTTGCTTCTTTCAGATGTGTACAAAAGTGAGCTAAATAGTCCCTGAAATCACAGCTACATAAAAATGCTTTCTATAATAATAATAATTGAAAAAAGCATATTGAATCTGGCTTGTAATTGCGACTTCTGAAGTGTAATGGCAATTTCAGTGTTTGGAACTATCACGATTCATCCTGTCTTGATTTGAGCACTTGCGCTTTTTGGGGTACCCCCTTAAAGCAAGCACCCCTCACAGCCCCCTAACCGCCACAACCTACTTGTTGCAATGAAAATGACAGAAATGGATCCTGAGTATAGTTAGGCTTGGAGCATTGTTTCTGGGTCTGTTTCCTTGGCTGAAAAAAAAAAAGAGGAAATAGAACCTGTTGGAGGACAGGTTTAGCTATTCTGGGAGTTTTGTTGTTTTGCCCACTCCCAGCTTAATCTAGATTTAAGCCAAGATTCATTCTAATGAGACCTCTCTTCTATGTAAACACTGCTAGAGGGTGGCAGTTACAGAAGTCACCTTGATTGAATAACTTCTGACTTATACATCTACTAAGACTTCTATGTTTTCTAGATTGGGCACAGCCCCTCTTTATACCCACTGCACCCAGCGTGGGACAGTTAGAATTTACCAGGAGACTACCACCCTGGCTACGCTGAGACTATAGGAAGACTATAGGAAGGATCATACTAGTTTGCTCTAAGCAGGCGAGTGTGACCCTTTCAGTACATGAGAACAAGATACTCAGAATCACCCTGGTGCAGATAATAATAAAAAGGACCTTGTGGGTACCATCTAGATTACATGAAGCTCATGAAGTTAAGATCACTATCACTATCACTATCTTCCTGTTAATCATCTATTTGCTAGAG